>CM039723.1:41831188-42061188 GCA_022539455.1 Dendrobium nobile
AAGTTAATCGAATCATGCCTTGGAAATTTTCATTTGAACTGTTCTTGCTGTACAAAGTTGGATTTATACATATGACATCCAGTGTACAAAATGGATATGTATTAGCTTGTCTCAAACGAACTCACACTTTTTTGAACTGATTGTATTGCATGAAATGCAGTTTGTACAGATGACATCTAGAGTATGAAATGGGTGATTTTTTTCCTTTAATGATATTTAAAACCACTCCCAATCCTTGAGAGAGAAAGTTTTAGAGAGAGAGACTCCAAGCATTTAGAGAGGGAAAGTTTGAGTTTTTTCTTATTTTGTTTCAGATCCTCTATCCTTGGTTTGATTGGATGGTGGTGGAGGTCGCCGGTCATCGATAGATGATGATCGGAATACCTCCATTCCTTTCTCTACATGGCATCCTAATGATTCTATTCAAGTTGGATCCAAAATCAGAGTAATTTTATTTTGGGAAGGGCTAATTAAACAATATCCTCTAGTCATCAATGAAGGATGTGTAACTCCGGTGTGTAAGGACATATTGGTGATGGATAAAGGAAAGAGATTATTAGATTATATTGAGAAAAAGGATGTGAATGTTCATTCTCCCTGGAAAGGATTTGCGGTGTTCTAATGACTCCGAAGCTTCTTCATCCATAAGTTTCAAATCGAAGGTTAACAGATTTGCTAACCCAACTGTTGCTGAAAGTAATGTGGATAATCAGGATTCAATGAATTTGAATTTGAATTTGAATTCGGATAAGATAACTCAAGATAAAGAATTGAGATCATATGAAGAAAGGCTTATGGAAGAAGGTATGAATGTTCTTCCAACTCCTGAAAGCAGCATGTTTGGATTGGTTAATGATTGGGTTGAAACCAATCATATTAAAGTGAACTACAGAGATCAAGATCCTAAAGATGAGGTAGTTTCAAATGTGGTAAAGCTGATTATGGATAAGGTATGTGAGAATGTTAAACTACTTCAGAAATCTCTTGTAGTAAAAGTATTTGGGAGAAGTGTTCCTTTTTCTCTTTGTAGTATTAAGTTAAGGAGGCAATGGAATACATTTAGGAAATTTCACCTCACCTCTTTGGATCTTGATTAGATTTTGTGTTTGTTTCAATCTTCTCAAATTAGGGAAGAAGTGTTGAGTTGAGGTCCTTGGTTTGTGGGAGGACATATAATAGGATTGGAGAAATGGACACCTCAACTTTCTCCAACCTCATTAAAAGGGTTATCTTCTCTGATTTTGATATGCTTGCCTCATTTGCCTTTACATTGTTGGTATGAGGTTAATGTTACAAATATTATCTCAAAGATACGAGTTCCAATGTTCTTGGATGGGAAAATGTTTAAATAGGAAAGACAAGAATTTGCACTAGCATATGTTTGAATCAATCTAGACTCTAAACTATCTCATTGAGATTGGATTGAGGGTTTATATGGTAAATTTTTATAAAAAGTTGAGTATTAGAAAATCTCATCTTTATGTTTCAAATGTGGTAAGATAGGCCATAATGTTGATAGGTTCCCGGAAGCTCTGAAAGAAGATCAAACTAAGACTCAGAAGGAAACTCTTAATAATGGGAAGAAAACTTTGGGTATAGAAGACTTTAGTAGTGAAGATTCAAATGTATATGGCCCTTGGATACATTTGAAGTTTAAAAGATTGAAGAAAAGCCAAAATCAGAAATATGCATATCAGCATTCGGTTGGGAACAATGAGGTTTACTCCTCTCACATTCATATGAAAACTTCTAATAAGTTTAATATTTTGTCTAATGTTCCTGAAATTGGAAATATATTAGAATTGGAAGAAGATAATACTTATGTTCAAGTTAAGCATGTCAATTTGCTTTCTATGGATGTTAATGATGAAGGAATGGTTATGGGAGATTCAATCCAGGTTATAGAACAAATTAATGATTTGGAGGCTATTCCAGTTGAAGAAGAAGAATTGGTTTAGAATTCTGGAAGAATTGATGTTATGGATAAAGGAAGTGACGTTTCAATTCATCAAGATGAGTTTTTTGAAAAGGAAAAGTTAGGAGTTATCAGAGAAAGTAATGCTGGAGAAGATCCAAATGCCAGGGCTGTTGAAGATAATGCCAAAACTGTTCCAGATCCCAAAAATTTATATTCGGTTGATGCTAATCTCGAGGATGTTTTAAAGAAAGTGGATGATAATGGAATTGATGATGGAAATTTTCAGTTGCCAAATAAAATAGTTCATCACAAGAAGAAATTTAATAATGGTTTGAACTATTTTGGGCCAATTAAAGGCAACCTTAGAGGAAGGAAATTGGGGAGTCTTAGTGAAAGTGTTGGTTGCACCTCACCATTTATCTCATAATTAAGATTATGATGGGTGATAATGGTAAGTATCAAGAGAAATGAGATAAAGGCTTGGAGAACTTTGGAGTTCTATGGATGGACGGATGGATGGATTTGTATCTTGATATTCAAAGCATGGTTTGTATGAAGTTGGTCATCTTTGTGAATATCCAATGGTGGTGCAAGCCTGAAGATCATTGCTTATAGGTTATGTTTTTTTTCCTTTTATTAGTTATTTTTTTAAGTTTTACTTCAATTTTAAATTAAGCTTTTGTGGGTATTTGAAAGATGGGGATAAAATATTGAGAATTAAGAATCTTCTATTCTTTATTTTTTACTTAATCGAGAATTCTAGGATACTAGTCAACCTTTTGGGTTGTTTAAATTTTTGGTATCCCCTCCACCCTAATTGGTTTAAAATATGGAGTAGAGGACCTTATTTTCTTTATAGAATTTCATCTCTCTCAATTATTCTAATCTTGCTTAATTTTCTTCTTAATAAAAGTTTCCTTTTGCTTTGTTTTGAAAGGATGGCTATTAGTTTTTTTCTGCTTTAAGTTTGTAATAGTTTTCCTTTTCATTTAATGCAATTTGCATCTCGAAAAAAAAATAGTACAAAATGGGTGTGTACCAGTTTATCCCATACAAACAATTAAAATTTTTGAACTATTTATATTGTACAAAGTTAGATTCGTATAAATAACATCCAGAGTATGAAATGGGTTCTTTCATGTTCGTATCATAAGAAGCATGATTTGATTTAACAATTTAATATTGTATGATGTAGAATTCGTACAGACGCCGATTAGAGTATGAAATGGGTTTGTACATATGACTAACAGAGTATGAAATCAGTTTGTACAAGATCGTACATGGATTTTTGAACTATTTGTATGTATGAAGTACGATTTTTTTGTATAATCCAAGTACATTCAACTTAAAATTTTCAATTTTTTTATGGTTTTTCTGGTCTTTCATATATAATAGTCCTAAAAATTGACTATCCTACTTCTACAAATTTTCTCTTAGGAGTGATAGAGAGAGTGTTTGGGAATGAGGGTTGAGAGATCTTACAAGTAAAAATTATGAAGGGTTCACAAGGTTGCCCAAATATGAGGATCTCTTTGTATGTTCTTCAAATCTCTACCCTACTTATTTAAAGACTCTTAAGAGAAGGTCTTCCGAGGAGATTCGGTACTATGTTGTTATCAGGAGGGTGAGAAAGAACATTGGTACTCTACCATCACCAAGAGGGTGAGAAAGGACGTTGGTACTCTACTATCACCAGGAGAGTGAGAAAGGATGTTGGTACTCTGCCATTACAAGGAGGGTGAGAAAGGATTTCGGTACTATGCCATCACCAAAAGGGTGAGAAAGGATGTTGGTACTGCTATCACTAGGAGGGTGAGAAAGGACATTGGTACTCTATCGCACCGAGATTTCGTGGAAGAGAGGTTATTGTAAGGGCTTCTCTATCATGTTGTGGGAGCAAAATGAGAGTAACTTTGGTATAGTGCAATACCTAAAGAAGGAGACTTCAGGGAGTGAACGTAGGTCTAGTTGGGCCAAATCACTATAAAGTTTGGTGTTGTTCTATCAGCATTTGTACAACTTTTTTAATTTATGCACATTTAATTTAGTAGTTGAAAAATTACTTTGAAAAATTTATTATTTTGTTAAAAATCTTAAATCAATTTTCTAAATTACCAAGAGAATTTTAAATTACTAATTAACCCTCCCCCCTTTTTGTTAGCTTTGGAAAGAGTCTATTAGTTTGAACTTTAAATTATGGCCCATCAAGATGTTGTAACGTCATAAGATATGGCGTCGCAGTGCTCCCTTCTTCTCTTTCAAAGATTTTTTTTGAAGCACATTAAGCAAAACCTAATCTAGAGGATAGGGTTGCCTCTCTATAAGTACTAAGTTTATTGTCTTCAACCATATTGGATAACTGATAAGACCTAAGGTTAGGTTTATTCCTAAGTAGTGCTAAGTTTATAGTCTTTAAGCAGACTTACCCAGATTTTCCATTTGGATAATGTGAATGATTACAACTCTTTGATTGAGTCCCATTGGTATATCATTCCTTCTCCTTAGGATTAGCTTTAATTTTATTGGGTAAATATCCTAGGGGCCTATTACTCATAGAAGTTGCAAGCTGACTTAATTGAGTTTCAAAATTTTTAATTGAAGCGGCTTAATTTTATAATTGAGTTCCCAATTTCATGACCACATCTTCTAGTGTCATCAATCTAGTTCTATATTGATTGCCTTGATTAAATCTAGGGGATAAGCTTGTCTTAGATTATTATTAGCTTGATTTTAATTATTTTAATTTGCTCCTTGGTTATTTTGACTAAAATTCCAATGATTTCCATTATTATTATTTTACCAACTAATACTCGGGTGATTCCTCTAACCTAGACTATAGGTATTTAAATAGGGACTATTTTGTCTTCCCATCAAATTTATAATTTTAATCCCTTTGATGTCATTCTCTTTCATTGAGCTTTTATCTTCCAAATGTAAAGATGAATCAATATTTAAGCCTAAAGTGCACAACATTTTTGATATTGCTATAACTTGTGTAATTAAAATGGATAAAGAATCATTTTTATAGACTCCTGCCACTCTCTTAATATTCACTCTATCAATAGGCCACTGGAAATTATTTATTTTCATTTCCTTAATTAATTCATAAGCATCCTCAAAAGAATTTGATATTAAAGAACCTTTAGTTGCAGCATCAATTATGGCTCTAAGAAATCCTACCAATCTATTGTAAGAAGTTTGAATTATCAACTAATCAGATAAGGTATGGTGAGGGAAATTTCTAAGCATCTCCTTGAATCTCTCCTAACTCTCATAAATAGATTCACCTTCTAATTGAGTAAAATAAAAAATATCATTTCTAAGTAGTCTTAGAAGATGAAAAATACTTTCATAAGAATTTATGGGCTAACTCATTCATGTGGTAATAAAGTCTGGGGGTAAAGAATTTAACCATATTTTTGCCTTATCTCTTAGAGAAAATGGGAGCAATTTAAGTCTAATGGAATCTTCTCTAGTACGATTCTACTTAAATATTACATAAATTTCTAGAAAATTTGTTAAATATATGTTAGGATATTTAATGGGAATTCCCCTAAAAAGAGAATTTTGTACTATCAGAATGATTACAGGTTTTAGTTCAAAATTATTATCTTGGATGGCAGGTTTATTTATGCTCTAATAAATTCCATCTACCATAGGGTTTGCAAAATCCTTAAGAGGTATAAAAGGATTTAAGTCTTGAACATGGTCATCTATTTTCAAAATCTTATTAGTGGTTCTAATTTTAGAACGGGTTCTCACAATTTTTGAATTAAAATCTAGTAATAGTTCCCTTCTATGGCTTCTAAGCTTGCAAGCACAATTGTGTAATCAATAAAATAAAATAAAAGAATATAGTATGACTAATTATGTGATTGATTCAACATTATAATAAATGTGCAAGTAAAATAGAATCTTCATCAACATTCGCACCAAAAAATTAATGGGGGTGGTAGAGTAACCTAAAGAATTGTGAAAATAATTTAGGGCTCTATCAATCCCTAAGCAATGCTTAGGTTTTCTTTGATATAAAAATTATAAAAATCCTACTTAATATACATAAGTATAAATACTAAATCAAGTAATATAATGATAGAGTAGAGTATTAATCCACGATGAAGAATGCTTACATACAAATTCTAGCAGTGTCTACTACAATTACAATAATTATCCTATTAAATAAAACTAAGCTTTGATAGAGATTATTTCACTTGGTTTAAAGTAAATAAAAATTAAAATGAAATAAAATTTGGATAAAATATTTTGGATTGATGTAATGTAAATATAATATGTTTCCTATTGATTCTCTTTTATATTGATGATATTTAGAGTATATTCATCACTAACCTCTAGGTCAAATGTGAAGATACAAAGGATAGATTAAACCCTTCAAACCGTAGTACCACTCTAAATTCCCATAGTATGTCACCCTATGAAAATCATGGTATAATAAATAAAGCATATACGTAAATAAATCATATACTGTTAAAAACTCCTCATTACAATTCATCTTTATAAATTTGGTATATATCAAGCCCTATTCTTATGCTTGCATTATACCAATCTAATATACCTAGTTATGTTTACTTTCCTATTTCTAGGTTCTATATTACACCTGATATTAAGTACAAATATGGCCACTATGTACATTAAATGAAGACCTGGTATGTTGAAAATATCATTAAATTATTAAGGAAGAGAATTCATTAGTACTCTACACTCTATTTTCATCATCAATCCAAAATTATAGAATTTAGTCAGACATAGAGAATAAGTAAAGTAAACTCATTTTCATTAATTAATAAAAGAAAGAAAACATAGAAGAAAAGACATCACTAAATAGGTTCAATGATCTCCTCTACTCTCCTCCTTAAACTTATAGAATTGCTTCCTCAAACATTGGCAAAATACTCTTATGAAGTGGATCTAGTGCTCCCTGAATTTTCTTAGTTGTCACTAAGGAAATTGGAGAGAAGCACTGTAAAGCCTAAAATTAACTAACTGAATGAACTCCCTTATTAACATTACAAATGGACTACTTATAGGAAAATTTAAAAAATGAATTCTAGTGCCACGACGCTCAAGACACTTATTTTATGGTGCACATAAAATGAACTAACACTGCAACATTGTAGGATTTCCTTCGTTGCAGTGCTTGCTGATGTGGACCCACTATTTAGTGAATAGAAGTATTGATTTGCTGGCAGATCATGTCCTGAATGGTTACAATATAGCACTATTGCATTGCTGATAGTTTAGCATTGCGACATCCATGTGGCACCCCCTTGATATGGCATCGTTGGAATTTAGCACCATGGTGTTGTGTAAATAGAGAATAGGCATTGCAGTGCTAACTCCTCTGACGCTACAATGATGTTAAATAGAAACTTGGCACCGCCATGTCTATATTGGGTGCTCTAGTGGTGTCAATGATGGTGCCGTGGTGGTGTAGCGTTCGATGCCGCAGTATTATACCATACTTAAAATTTTTTTATATTTTCTGTATTTTCTTTCACAAACACAACTAAAATAAAATGGTTTCACTGGAAATTTAATATAGAAAACATAACTTTATTTATACTCATCTCCAACCCCCTCACTTTTTTCTCCATTTTTTCCCAAAAACTAGTCTTGTGATGCATATAACTGTGGGCTTATATGTATTATAATTTTTAGTGTTTAGTATGAAATAATTTTGTAGGGAATTTCTCTTTATTTGCTTGGTGGCTTTAAGTGCACTCCTTTTCTTTGGTGAGATTAGGTAATTTATCTTTATTTCCTTTATCTTACATAAAAATCCTCTTAAAACCTACTCTAAACTATTCATAACACTTCTTTGACTTCCTTGAAATTCTTCTAAGACTAATAAGCCAGTAACCAATTCATAAAACTCTTATAAACATTTCCATATAGCCATCATTCCTAATAGGGAACACTTGGACCTAGTTTTATGCCATATACTTTAGTAGCCTCTTAAAGTCTACCAAACCCTACCCATCAACTCTAGATCACAAGTTCACATCTTAAGCTAACATTTCACTATCATTTAAAGTAATTTATCTCACATAAAGGTAACTCTCTAAAGTGATCTTCCCAACCAACCCAAATAATATTTCTTAGCATTTCTACTAACATTCCCCTTTAAACCCTTCATCATTTCACCATATATTCATACCACTTAAATAAAAATTAAACTAAAGATCCATAGCCTCTCCTAGATATTAATCTCACCAAAAGGATACCCACTAATATCACAACTGTTTGAAGGATTTTCGACGAGAGAAGTGATGTAATTTTCTTCATTATCCAATGAAGAAGAGAGGCTTTTTGCATTGCTCGGAGCAGAAGGAGAGAGTGCCACTAGAATTCCCAAGTAGGAGATGTGCGGAGTAAATGTAGGTCAAGATGATAAAACCACTATAAATTTAATTTACCTGTACTTACTTTAATTTTTTATTTATGTATTTTTTATTATATTCTTAGTTCTGATATCATTGTTGGATGTCTCACTCAAATAAAAAAAAATATTTAACTTGAGCTAAGTTTATTTTTTGTCCAAAAAAATATTGTCATTAGCTCTATTATTAATTTAGTCTAATTTTAAGAAAAAATAATATTTTTTATTTATAAAAGCTTTCATACAACTAGAAATTTTAAAAGGCAGACCAATTCACTCCCCCTGGGTGTGTAGTAAACTTTTAATCATCATCAAAGCTATATATTTTGTAGTATACAAAATTATAGAAATTTTCTACTTGCTCACTATAAGGAAATTGTTATTTTCAAGCAGTCATTTCTACCGAAAAATGACCCAAATTTGTTGATAATAAATATTTCTAACAAACTTTTGACAAAATGCTTTGGGATTTTAACATATATAAGACCTAAAACTATTAAAAATATATATTTAACACATAAACTTCTATATTTACAAATATACCACCAAAAACTCATCTTTTAATCAATTCTAACATTCCATTTAAACCTTTCATAAAAAATAACTATCAACGATTATCTTCCCAATCAATGGCAGCCTTTCACAATGAATACAAGTATCTCATCGCTTCAATGGAGTAATAGAATAGAAGGAAAGGGAGATTTTAGGTGGCATATTAGTAAATATAGAAGTTTAGGTGTTAAATATGTATTTTTAATAGTTTTAAATGTTATGTATGTAAAAATCCAAAAAAAACAAATTATTGTAAAATGGGGGTCAGAAAACTATGACCGATGAAAAAAATCCAACAAAAAATTTTCAAGTGTATTTTTAGCTGAAATTGTCACTAGTAATTTTTTGACGAAAACTACTGTCGAAAAATTAAAATAAAAAATTTAGCAAAACTTTTAACTGCTTTTACAGCTAACCGCCTCCACTAATCATTTAACAACAAATAATTGCGTCCACAAAAAAAAAAATCCACACAACCATCCCATTCCGACTACTCCACGAACTACAATTCTGCCAATATATGCAACCCTTCCCATAACACCTAAAACTTTTAAAAATACATATTTAACACCTAAACTTCTATATTTACTAATATACTACCTAAAACTCATCTTTTAATCAATATTAACATTCCGTTTAAACCTTCCATCAAAAATAACTATCAACGATTGTCTTCCCCATCAATGGCATCCTTTCACAATGAACACAAGTATCTCATCACTTCAATGGAGAGGTAGAATAGAAGAAAAGGGAGATTTTAGGTGGTATATTTGTAAATATAGAAATTTAGGTGTTAAATATGTGTTTTCAATAGTTTTAGGTGTTATGTATTTAAAAATTCAAAAAAAAATTTGACTTAAAAATTGGGGTTAGAAAACTATTACCGACGAAGAAAATCCAATAGAAAATTTTAAAGTAAATTTTCAGCTGAAATTGTCGTTGGTAATTTTTTTGATGAAAACTACTGTCAAAAAATTAAAAAAAAAATTGATAAAACATATAATTACTTTTACAGCTAACTGCCTCCACCAATCATTTCACAACAGCTAACCCGCCTCCATAAAAAAAATCCATGCAACCTGCCCATTCCGCCTGCGCCATGAACTAAAATACTGCAAATCTGTGTAGCACTGCCCATCACATCCACCAGCAAGCCTACAAACCTACCTGCACATTATGGATGGTCCCTACTTCTACTCGTTTTGTGCCCGCGACCAACCTTGAATACATTGTTTTGTTTTAAACAACAAAATATCGACCTGCACAGATAGTGTGGGACTAAATGAAAGGAAGTGGAGTCATCACAAAAAGTCAATTAAGAGGTGTATCCATTCTTTATTTTTTAAGACTCAAAAAGATGCAACTCATCAAATGCTATGTCAAGGGCTAGAAACCCCAAGTGTGAGTTTTGATGAATGACATGACAATAATGATGAAATGGATTAAGGTGGAGGATTGTGAGAAAGATAATCGGTAAGGAGATCATATCCCACCGACATTAGTGATGGGGAGAGGTTCACTTCCCCAAGAGATATGTGGTGTGGTTTCGATAGTAGGGACAACTAGTATGTGATGAGAAGAAGAGTTTGTAAATAGAGCTTATCGATGAAGGCATCTTAGGATTGTCAACATGCAACATTCTTGGGAAGGCGTCATGAGTCTATCACGTTTAGGAAAAAGATTGGTGCCATGTTTGAACTGATTCGAACCAATTTAATTCATGACAACTTTTGATAAGCAATTCACAAATACAAGAGAGTGAGAATTACATCTGAATTAAAATTCAAGCTTATTTCTTCAAGAATATGCATATTTTACATGTATTAAAAGGCAAACAAAGTCATTCTCTCTCTCTCTCTCTCTCTCTCTCTCTCTCTCTCTCTCTCCACACACACATAAACACATTTACCTCCCAATTAAAAATTCATATTTCTACTTTCAAATGCAAGATATAAAACTTTATTATTTATTAGAATTATTAAAATTAGTGCTTATAAGACTTTAAGGATTATAAGTCAAATGCATAAAATATTTTCTAATGAATGACTTTGATGAAATAAAATTTGTTAGGATAATTTGATTAAACTTTTCTTAGGATGGATCTTAAAGATCTTGCATACAGTTTTAATTTAGGGCAATTATGACTTATTTTTGTTGTAATATCTTAAAACAAATCTATGAGCTTTGAGCATAATCCTGATTAGTTTTTGTGTAACAACCCAAAGACAAGAAAAAATAACAACCCGAAGACATGAAAAGTATTTTAAATAGAAAAAATATGAAAAATCTAAATTTTAGTTTGAACTAGAACACTTCGGCACTGTACTTTATAGCATTGCGGTGCTATGCTTGAATGATTTAGATATCTTGGTTCTATTGTTCAGAGTGATGGTGAAATAGATGAGGTTACTATCAGTAAAATTCGAGTTGGATGGTTGAACTGGAGGAATGCATCGGGCTTGTTATTTGATAGAAAAGTCCCCTTCAAACTTAAGGGAAAATTTCATAAAATGGTGGTGAGGCCTGCAATTCACATTAAAGAGAAGCATAATACTAAGTTAAGTGTTGCAAAGATGAGGATGCTCTGGTGGATGAGTGGTTTTACCCTTAGAGATAGGATACGAAATGAGCATATAAGTGAAGAGGTTGAAGTATAGCTCCAGTGGAAGTTAAGATTAAAGAGAGTCACCTTGGATGGTTTGGTCATATAAAACAGCAGCCTTTCGATGACCTGGCTAGGAAAGTAGAGGTATTAGAATTGACTTATGTTAAGAAAGGTAGAGATAGACCTAAAAAGACTTGGTTAGAAAATATTAGATATGATATTTCCTTATTAGATTTAAACGAGAATTTGACTTTTAACAAAACACAATGGAGGAAGAGAATTCATGTAGCCGACCCCACGTAGTGGGACAATGGCTTGTTATTGTTGTTGTGATAAAATTGAGCTTGGTAAACTTAAAAAAATATTGCTTTTTTCCCTAAAGCAGGAAGGGGAAAGGATCCTATGCCGTCACCCTTTTAGTTAATCAAAGAGGGCATATGTTGTTCCACAACGTGTGGAGGAGCTCTTGAAGTGCTATTGGTCTGGTGCTTCATGTATGTTTTATTCTTTCTTTCATTTTTTTCTTTTTTTAGACATATTTGAATTTATTGAAGCTTTAGGAGCTGCGCTTACTACAGATGATTCATTTTTTGAGCTGAATTCCAAACCATATAAGTGCTTGCCTATGAACATTTGCACTTTCATCTTGACTATTTCTTTCATTTCGAATTCTCCTTCCTCTGCCTCATCCGCAAGCTTGCGGAGCTATTCTACCACCTCATTGTGCTCTACCATTTGTTCGATGAATTGGATGCATCCTAACCAAAGTTTTAATCCCTCAATAATACTAAATCAGTTGAAGGTCATCACAAAATGAGGTACCCCTTTTTGATTGGCTGGCAAAAGATTATGTTCACAAATTCATTTCATTTGGTGCAGATTTTGACAAATTCTTTTTGCCTATTCGACATTACTCGTCATGTGATCTACACGTTTTTCATATTAGAATATTCCCAATGGTAGAAATAAACATAAGATTTCACGCTTACATAAGTTAGAAGCTGCATTTAAGAGAGTTGTTTAACGTTAAAAATTTAGGAAGGGACAAACTATAAAGTTTAATCTAATTTAAATGTTTTTATTAGTTTAATTTAAGGATTATAGAATGTCGCACTTTCTCACAATTTTAGAAGGTGCTATTACAATTTAATAGACCCCTCGTCCCAGGAGTTCAAACGTGTTGAAGTTGACAACGTGTGATAAGCATTGAATGATAATGAACATGTGTCAGAAAATAGTTACTTAGGGACATCAAAAACAGGTTGATGGCGGGAGATCAACTATATCGTTCTTTATAATAGGATATTGGTGAATGCAAGATTATCATTATGAATCTCAGTTATTAGATTCTTATCCACATCAGTCTTTGTTATTTGTCTATATTATTTTTGCATGTGTTTTAATTATCTTTTAAATAAGTTTTAAATATAAAATTAGGAGATAATATATTTTATTATACTTCTCAAACTTTTTGTAGTATCAAATGAGGACCATGTTTTATATAAAGGGTAACTTAAAAGAGGGTAACAATGATTGATTGTGATGAGGACATCAAAAAGAGATTTTGGCACATCTGTCAGAAAAGGCATCATTGATCGACGACTACGATTAGGAGTCTTTGTTTGTGATGCATTTATTTATTTTATTTTTTTATTTTCTAATTTTTACCATTGTACCCCTGAAAGAGATTAGTTCATGTTGTAGCCTAGACCGCAATTTCATCTGTCTTTTGTTCCTTTAGGCCTATATATGAAGGCCCTAGCTTTTGTATTAGGGATGATGATTGTTTAATGAAATTTTCAGCACTTGTTATTTCACATTGTTGTGAGTTCTTGAGAGTGGAGAAAACCCTAAGAGAGTGCCAATCAATTCCCGTCAACTACCAGTAGCTTTCGAGCTTGCGGTTTGTATCCGTTCTTATTCCCCTCTCCCTTTCCTTCAACCCCCATACCGTCGGCCACCCACACCCTTCCCCACTTTCGGCCTAGCTTCTCCCCTCCACTCCCACACCCGTGGGCCAAGCCTTCCCGAATCCCATACCGCCGGTCTCCTCCCCACCTTCCCCCAAAACAAACGGCCTCGCTCTCTCCTCCTCAAACCACCGGCCTCCTCCCCTTTCCACCTCAAGCCGCCGGCCTACCTGGCCCCACCCTAGTCGTCGGCCCACTCATCCACAAGTCTATTGATTTCGAATTCAAATTGCCTCTTAAATACCTTCCTAATTTATCCTATTATTAATTTGGAAAGTCTTTTAATTTGAATTCAAATAGATTTGAAATTCAAGCTCTTTCCTAATTAATAAATCTATTTTAAGAATCTCCTTAAATAACTCCAAATCGAAAATTAATTTGGATTTAATTCCAAATCACACATTCATTGCATGTAGACACTTTCGTTGAATGTGGACACCCTTCCTCTCCCTCCTTTGGTCGGCCCCTATTCTGTCTCTTAAATAATTCTCACAATTAATGCTCTCAATCAACATTCTCCTTTCAAGGTGTGCCGCCCCACTTTTTCCCCATTAGAGGAGATTTAAATTTCAGAATATTCCCTCCTTTCCAATTATTAAATATGAAATTAAATTTCAGATTTTAATTTATTTCCCCTCCACCCCTCTAGACCCAAATCTGAAATTAAACTGGCCCCTTCCTCTAGCCTTGGCTGACTACCCCCAACCTCTCCCCTCCTATTCTGCCTTACTTCATACCCCATCCAAGGAAGAAGATACACAACCCCGTCCTACTCCTTATGAATGGCTGATCTTGAAAGAGACCCTGGATGCGTATATGATCATCAAGTACGAGTAGATGTGTTGAGATTACCCTTCTTCGACCTCAACTTGAAGATCTACCACACTGTCGACCCGATCCTCTTTACTTTGATTACCGCCATTGACAAGCACCAAATCTCCGGACAGTGGTATGTTATTCAACATCCACCAACTCCTTTCCTTTCGGCAAAGTTTTCATTTGACAATACTTTAGGCGTCCTGTGTCTTTTGGTGGCGTCTTTAAGTTTGCTGAAATTATTCCTCAGTTAAAACAACCCTCAAGAGTGAGAGTGAGGGGAACTCAAGGTAAATGTTCTATTTGTTAACCGATGGATTTTTATTATTTATGCATCTAGCTTTACTATAATTTTATTGTTATTTTAAGTTGCTCTTCTAATCTAGTTTGTAGTCTCATGCTAGAGCACAACAACAACTAAGAAATTCTAGAATCTAATATTGTAAAACATTAATTTTAAAATTAGCAAGCTTAACATATTTTTATTCATTTCCTGCATTTCCTTGTATGTTTCACATCATCCTATTATCAGAGCATGGTTGTGTCTTAGTTGCATTCTAGGATTCCCTACTTGCTTTTGGTAGACGACATAGCTTGCATCCACCTCCATACATCATCTTTACAAATAACAACAAATTATAGTAAAGCTAGATGCATAAGGAACCCACACGAGCTGATAACGAACATCATCTTTTTTGTTGTATCTGCATTTGTTACCTTATTTGAGTCAATGGACCACGATCAAATTCAATGTACTTTAGACTTAATTGTAGATCCTTTGGGAACTATGACCCAATAAATAAGAGTAACCCAAGGTGAGTTAGCTAACTTTAGACGATAAGCTGGAGAACATTTAGACCACATTAAAAGAATAGGGAACCCGATGATGTATACCCCTTCTAGGCCTCCTTTCCCTTATGTTGAAATGGCACGAGCTGATAACGAACCCACACGAGACCCTTACCGTCATAACCATCATAGGCTCAACCCAGAACCGTTAAGTCATGACCAAAACTGGAGAGATAATGATGCTCAATTACTTAAGAATATCCGTATAGATGTTCCTTCATTTGATGTCACCCTCGACCCCCAAATTATTTTCGATTGGCCTAAAGGGATGGATATTTATTTCAAGTGGTATAATATTTTTGAAGCTAGGAAGTTAGGTTTGCTGAAATGAAGCTTACTAAAAGAGCTAGTCAATACTGGATGAACCTAGATAACATGCAAATACCCCATCACCGACTGGCGAGCCATGAAGAAAGAGTTCAAACAAAAATACCTCTCTCCATCTTACTACCCCAGACTCTTAGATATATGGAATAGTCTGACTCAGAGAAGTAAACCAGTGAAATATTACATTTCTGCCTTTGACATTACATGATTCGTTGTAGTGGCAAGGAGACCACTACACCTGCCCAAATCCTATCCATGTTTAGAGTTGGCCTTAGGGAAGACCTTTGTAATGATCTTTTCACTAGAGAAGTTACCATTTTGGAAGCATCTTATAGCCTTGTACTTTATTTAGAAGAATCTAGGACTCAGTCCCATTCTAGAAACCAAGACTCTTATCTGTAACCTTTTAAAGTTTCCTCCAGTTAACCTCAAAACAAACCTCATGCATCTATAACTGGTAGGCCCACAGCAGGTCAATTCCAACCCTGCCCTGACTACAAGGGTAAAACTCTTGAGTGTACGACACCCAAAACTAACCTTGGAATCAAGAGTTTTAGGTGTCATGGTATGGACACATTGACTCACAATGTTCCACGCCTTATAATGTCACTATAATTGAGGAAATTATTGATGAAGAGGAAGAACCTGATGCCGAACTAGTTCATCACATTGATGTCGAGGATGATTTCTTTTGTGAAGAGGACACCACTGTGATTCACTGCTTGCAAAAGATGGTTCATGTAGAAATTCAAGTTGCTAAGTGTTCCTTGTCTCAACCTATGTCGAGTGACGACTGATGTAGAACTTCTATCTTCCTCACCTTCACCAATATTGGTGACAAGAACTATAAGGTTATTATCGACAGTAGAAGCTGCATTAACACCGTCTCTTCCACCAAGATTTTCAAACTTCCCTGAAAATGACTCCCCACCCGAACCCTTTTAAGGTTGCTTGGATTAATTCGACTACAATGGAAGTTAAGGATAGCAGCCTTATTCCCATAGAGTTCATGGGATACAAGGAGAAGATTTGGTGTGACTTTTTAACTATGGATGTGGGTCAAATTATCCTTGGTTGGCCATGGTTATTTGACAACAATGTCCATATTTATGTGAGGACAAACACCTGCGTATTTGAATATGATGGTAAGAAGATCACACTTTAACCTTCCCAACCCAAGCCATCTAAAGAGGAAGTTAAGCTCACTCCTATCAAACCCAACAAAGGCTTAAATCTCTTAACTGCAAAAGAAGTAGATGCTGAACTGGTTCAAGGATCACCCATGTATGCCTTAGTAACCTGGGAAGCAATTGTGGAAACAGAAGAACCTATCTCAAAAGACGTCAACCACTCCTTGAAACTTTTCCTGATGTTTTCCCTGAAGATCTACCCAACCAACTCCCCCCTTTGAGGGATATCCAACATTCTATTGACCTCATAATTTGAGCCTCTTTACCTAAACTACCTCATTATTGTATGAATCCGAAAGAGCATACTCTGCTGAAAGCGCAGGTTGATGATTTGCTCCAACGAGGAGTCATTAAAGAAAGTCTAAGCCCATGTGCCGTTCCTACACATTTAACTCCCAAAAAGAATGGTTCGTGGTGAATGTGTGTTGATAGTCGTGCGATTAACAAAATCACGTTAAATACCATTTCCCTATTCCTCGTTTGGACAATATGTTAGACATGATGATCAGAACCACCTTCTTTTCTAAAATTGATCTCAAGAGGGGATATCACCATATCAGAATCCGTCCAGGTGATGAATGGAAGACCACATTTAAGACTAAGGATGATTTATATGAATGGATGGTTATGCCTTTTGGCCTTAGCAAAGCCCCTAGCACTTTTATGAGGGTTATGACTCAAGTCCTTCGGCCTTTCTTTAGAAAAATTTGTGGTAGTTTACTTTGATGATATCTTGATAAAAAGAAATTCAGTGGAACAACATTTGAATCATTCAAACGATGTTTGTGAGGTCTTGAGGAAAGAACAATTGTATGCAAATTATAAGAAACATATGTTCCTCACAAATAGTATTACCTTTCTTGGATTTATTATTTTTCCCAAGGAATATCAGCTGGTCCTGAAAAGGTACGTGCGATTAATGAGTGGCTTGAACCCCAAATTATCAGAGATGTTTGGAGTTTTCACGGATTGACCACATTCTATTTATTAGGAATTTTAGCACCATGATAGCCCTAATAATCGGTTGTCTCAAAAAGGGACAATTTCAATGGACCATACCATACCTCGAAAGCTTTTGAAGAGATCAATAAGTGAATGGTAGAAGCCCCTGTCATGCACTTACCCGATTTCTCTAAAGTCTTTGAAGTAACCTATGACGCTTCAAGCATTGGTATTGGTGGTTTCCTTTCACAAGAAAGACATCATGTGGCCTATTTCAGAGGGAAATTAAATGATATCAGGCAACGATACTCTTCCTATGACAAAGAATTTTATGTCATCATTCAGTTCCTTAGGTATTGGAGACACTACATACTCTTGCAAGAATTTGTAATCTTCTCTGATCATGAGGCCTTACTTTATTTTAAATCCCAAAAGAAACACAGTGCCCGACATGGCCACTGGGTTAAGTTCTTGTAAGAATACCCCTATATGATCAGACACAAGGCATGATCTAAAAACAAAGCAGTGAATGCTTTAAGTCCTTGTATGATGGTAACCCGAGAAATGAGGGCTGAAGTGATTGGATTCAAACATATTAAGAAGGATTATAAAGATTGCCCTGACTTTAAGGAAACATATTCTCTACTGATGACTAGGGGCGAGTGAATAGTCAATGATTTCATTCTGAAGATGGATATCTATTCTAAGTCACAAAAGCTCTGCATTCCCAACACTTCACTATGAGAATTCTTTGTACAATTACATGCTCGAGGTTTAGCTGGACACTTTGGCCAAACGAAAACCATTGCCTCTATAGAATATCAATTTTATTGGCCTAGCCTTAAACATGATTTCAGTAAGTTGGTGAAAAGGTGTTACACTTGTCAGTTAGCTAAGCAGCATAAACAAAATGTCGATTTCTATACATCCCTCCCGGTACACAATAGCCCTTGACAGGATGTAAGTATGGATTTCGTCCTTGGATTACTTAAGACCTTTAGAAAGCATGACTAGATTTGTGCGGTGATTGACCATTTTTTTAAAATGGCTCATTTCCTCCCTTGCTCCAAAACTTTTGATGCCTCTCAAATCCAAAACTATACTTTGATGAGATTGTTAGACATATGGTTTACCTAAAACCATAGTATCTGATCGAGATGTCAAGTTCACTAGTTATTTTTGGAAAACGTTGTGACATAAGATGGATACAAAACTCCAATTTTCTACCGCTTTTCATCTCCAAACTGATGGGCAAACTGAAGTTGTTAATAGTTATGTAATTTCTTAAGGTCTTTAGTAGGAGAACATGTTTGAGATTGAGACTCCAAACTTCCTACAACTAAGTTCGGTTATAAAAACTCTTTTAATCGAACCAGGGTCTAAGTCCCACTAAAATTATGCATGGGTACCAACTTAAATAACCTACAGATTTGATCCATATGTATCCTAAGTTAAGAGCATCTAAGTATACATCTATATTTTCTTCACATCTCGAGGGATTGTTAAAAAATTACATACTAGAAGCACAAGACCTTTTAAAATAATATAAAAAATAAATAGTAATGCTTATGTGCTAGACCTTCCTAATGGTTTTAACACGAATCTTACATTTAACATCGATGATCTAGTAGTCTTTGAGGGACTAGAGTTTAACCCCACAAATCCACTAAATATTGAGCCTTGTGTGACCCTACCTGGTGAGAACCCTAACCTACATCCACTCCCAAATATCTCTACTTTATCTAATGCAGAGAAAATTGAAGCAATATTTAATGATGAATTCATCTCCATCAAAGACGGTGGGCGCCAAAGGTTTTTAGTTCAATTGAAAAGAAAACTAGAGATGGGGAATACGTGGATTGATCATGATGAACTATAGAGATTGGACCTCGATCTTCTAGAGTTGTACAAAAGTTCTCGAGACACTTACTCGAGGGGTCAAGCTTTCTCCCACTTGGGGAGAATGATGAGGACATCAGAAGGAGATTCTGGCGCGTCTATCAAAGGAGACATTGCAGATCGACGACTCCTATTATGAGTTTTTATTTGTGATGCAGTTATGTATTTTATTTTTTTATTTTAATCCTAAATAAATGAACTGTTATTTCAACCAAAGAACTTGTGCCACACTTCCTAAGGCAATGAATTCAGCTTCAATAGTAAATAGGGCTACGGAATTCTATTTTCTATTGGGCCAAGAAACTAAAAAAATCTTAAAAATTGATAAATTCCAGAAGTAATCTTTCTATCAACCCTACAACCTACAAAGTTTGAATTTGAATATCCAATTATTTCAAATGAAGAGCTAAACTTAGGATACCAAATCTCTAAGTTCTTAGTTCCCTATAGATATCTCAAAATCCTTTTCACTGTTGTCAAATGTGATTCTTTTGGATCTGATTAAAATCTAGCACACAAATAAATACTGAATATAATATCAAGTCTTCTAGCATTCAAGTAAAGCAAAGATCCAATTATTTTCTAAACTTCTTTTGATCAACAAATTTCCCAATTGGGTCCTTATCCAACTGAACTGAGGAACTCATAGGTGTACTAATAGGTTTAACATTCTCCATTTCATACATTTTGAGGATGTCCTTAATATACTTTGACTAACTAAGAATTGTTCCTTCTTCAATTTGCTTAATGCTAAAACCTAAAAAATAACTTAAATCTCCCATTAGGCTTTACTCAAATTCACTATTCATTATTTTAGAAACTTCATCACAAATATTTTTATTTGTAGATCCAAAGATGATATCGACAATATAAATTTGTACAATGAGTATATCATCTTCCAATTTCATTAAAAAGAGAGTAGTGTCCACACTTCCTTTTTTAAAAGATTTCTCAAGTAGGAAAGTACTCAACCTCTCATACCAAGCCCTAGGTGTCTTTTTCAATGTATATAATGTCTTTTTCAATTTAAAAATATGATTTGGGTATTTTGAATTTTCAAAACCTGGAGTATGTTCAACATAAACATCCTCTTGAATTATCCTATTTAAAAATACATTTTTAACATCCATTTGAAATAATTTAAATCCTTTAAAATAGGCAAAGGTGCTTTAAATCTTGCTACAGGGGAAAAAGTCTCCTCAAAATAATCCCTTCAATATGATTATATCCCTTAGCCACTAATCTAGCCTTATTTCTAATGACAACTCGTGAGTTATTCATTTTATTTTTGAATACCCACTTAGTTTCAACTACACTTTGATCATTTGGCCCAACAATTATTATGGTAGCAACTCATCAACTATCATAATATTTGTAACTTACCCTGATTTGTTTGAGGAGATTAACACTATCTCTAATCCTTCTAAACGTATAGGGGGTTCTTCTCATATCTATTAATCTATGAAGCATTTTAATAATATGATTATAGACTATAATTTAATTGATATTTGCTTCTCTATTAATAAATTCACTTAAAATCGTGGTCATTTATGGCAAATTTTGGATAGGGTGTTGTTTATCGATTGTTGGCTTATCTCCTTTGATTCTATTACTGTTGAGCACCTTAGTAGGACTATTTTTGACCATTCTCCCTTTTTAATTAGTCTCAAGACTAGTCATATTAACTCTTATGCTCAATTTAGATTTCAAAACGTGTGGTTGCTTCATGACTCTTTTTGGATTTGATTCAGGAAAATTGGCATGCCCCTTTACATCCGGATAACTCTATCTTTGGCATGAGGAGATTTTGGTTTAAGTTGAAAAGGCTTAAACAAATTTTAAACTAGTGGAATCATAATATTTTTAAAATCCTTTCTCTAATATTTTAAATGCGAAGAGAAAGTTAACACTTTTGAAACTAATTATCAATTATTTCCTTCTAATGATAATTTCAGTTTATTCAGGGATACTAAATATTGTCTTTTTAAATAACATGCTCAGGAGGAAGCTTTTAGGAAACAAAAAATAGTTGTGAAACAACTTATTGAAGCTGATAATAACACCAAGTATTTTCATGCTTTGGTTAAGAGAAAACGTGCCAAAAATTATATTAATAAAATTAATCGTGATGATGGTTCGGTTATTGAGGATGGTATGGACATTGCTAATCTTGCGGTTTAGTATTTTAAAAATCGTCTCAATAAATATTTTAGTCCTGCTCATATTGATAACCCTTATATTATCCCTAACCCTATTTCTCAAGAGGATAATGAGTTTTTTTTTCTAAACCTCCTTATTTAGAGGAAGTTAAAGAGATTGTTCATGGCATGAATGGTGACTTTGTGGATGGGCCGGATGGTTTCACCACTAAGTTCTTTAGAAGTCCTTGCATATTATTAATAATGATCTTTATTATGTTGTTTTGGTTGGTGGTAATATTATCTCTAAATTTTTTACTTCTACTTCTATTGTGTTGCTCCCTGAGAACAACTCTGTTAGTAAGTGGAATATCTTTAGAACTATTAGTCTTTGTACCTTTTTTAAAAAATTTCTCTCTAAACTTCTTATGAATTGTTTAAGTTCTTTTTTTCCTAAAATTATATTGCCTTTTCAAATGGGTTTTGTCAAAGGGCAGACTATTATAGATAATATTCTTTTAGCCCAAGAGATCTGTCAAGATTTAGATGTTAGGGTGAGAGGTGTGTTGCGAATCCTGGAAATAGAATTTTGATGATAGCAAACATTCCTATTTTTCTATGACTGCCTTGCCTACTAATATTTCAGGTCCACAAGATTGAGTGCAGCTCAATCCAACTCAAGATTGGGTAGACTAGGACTAGGTTAGTTTGTAATATTTTACCTTTTCTTGAGTCAATTATATCAATGTGGGTCCTAATGCAAAGTAACATTACACACACACACTTGAGGAAAAAATATTAATTGTTTTAGAGTTCTCTATTTTTGATCACATCATCCTGGATGATCCTAATATCATCCTGGACGATCAATTAAAAATATAAATCAAAATTAGGGCATCTTAGTTAAGGCAGCTGTCATTAAGCATATCGTCCCGGACGATGTTATCATTCGTCCTGGATGATAGGCTCAAATAAAAAAGTACCAGTCGCCAGATCTATTTAGGCAGGTTATATTTTTGGTTATTGTCCAGGACATCATCCTGGACGATGCAACACAATTTTGCCTAAATTAATCTAGAAATTAAAGAAAGAATTTAAGGTTTGATTGAATGATCATATAGTCTTGGATAATTGTTGGATCGTTAGGGACGATCAGTTAAGAAAAACCTTAATTATTCCTAGATGATGTTTAATCGGCTTGGTTCATTTAGGGAAATTCTTTGGATGATATGTACAAAATTGAACTAAACGTCCAAGATAAAAGAGGATAGGCCTGGATTATCAAGTCATTTTTTCCATCATCCAGATATCCATTCAGTGTGATGGTTTAGATGATATTCATCATTTTGTACTAATCATCCTAGACGACCGTGATATCATCCTAGACGATAAAGCAGTTTTTTCATCATCTAGACATCCATCCAAGGCGATGTGCTGGATGATATTCGATGGATTGAACTAATCATCCAGGACGATATACTATCGTCCTGGATGATATGAACAAATTACCTTTTGAACATCCTGGCTGATTGAGCTAAAATTATACTAATTGTACAGGACGATATTTATATCGTCATGGATAACCTTGTCTAAGACCATGAGTAGATTTCAAAGAACCATTGGTTTTACTAGTAAGAATGATAGAAAATAGGATCCCTCAATGTAGTTTTTAATAAGATTAATAAAAAATCGAATCAAAGCCAAACAACTTCATAATATTATAAAGAAAATTCCAATCAAAGTTGTTATAAGCTTTAGCTATATCTAGTTTCAAAATCATGTTTCCACCTTGAAAGTTCATTAGGGATGTTAAACCCTTATGAACTAGCCCAAGGCTAACTAGGGGGGCGGGGGGGGGGGGGGGGGGGGGGGGGGGGGGGGGGGGGTTGAATTAGTATTTTAAAAATTATCAATCAAGATAAAACTTAAACCAAAGTTCACCACAAAGAAAACCAAAGTTCAAAAATTAAATGCAAAATAAGTTGTAATAAAGAACACAAATATTTATAGCGGTTCGATCAACTCGACATACGCCCACTCCCTGGAGCCTCTCCTTTGGGTATTGCACTAAACTCAGTGACTATCCTTTTGCTCCCACAACAAGGCGGAGAAGACTTTACAAACCTCCTTTCCACCGACACTGGTGAGGTAGAGAACCTCGATCGTTTGTCGAAGTAAACATCTCTCGAATCTCCAAGGAATAGGGACAACGACTGGAGAAGATTACTCGGATCCTTGCTTGGAGCAAACTTTGTGAAACCCCTCGCAAACTGCCCCTCACAAGATCCTCTCTCTCTCTCTCTCTCTCTCTCTCTCTCTCTCTCTCTCTCTCTCCCCCCCCCCTTTCTCTCCCTCTCCTCAAGGCTCTCTCAGGTCAAGATATTTGTCTTGGTGGTATAAGGATTTCTCGGGTTGTAACTTTTGCCTTCTTATGCTATCTCAGGAGCCATTTTTGTGTCATGCTTATTTGATCAACTTCTTATTGCCTGGGAGAGTTTCTTTTAGTTGCTTTGCTTCTCTTAGTTTGCTTTATGGTGGTTATGTTGCTTTATGGTGGCTAGCTGTCCCTTTCTGTATTAATTAGAGAATATGGATCCTGAATAAATACTATAATGAGAGGAACCTACATGAATAAAAGAGGCATAACAATGTAAATTTAAAGCTTCAATATTACAATGTAAAACTTGAGTGAAATCACCAATAATATATATCTGAATAAGATCCTTCCATAACAACCAAATCTTATTGGCCACATTCAAAATGGCATATTAAAAACCCAAAAATCTAGCAGTGCTAAGTAATTTAGAAGAGGAAATAGAAACATTATAAATGCGACATAAATTCTTAACTCTTAACTTAGAGGAGATCGAATGCCCCTAACATTCCAAATAATAGAATTAAATGTAAAAAGGGGCTAATGACTAGTATGTGAACGGGTGGTTCTAGGAGATTATAAAATAATATTCTTATTTTTCCTACCTCTCCTACTATAAAACTTAATGTAACTAATGTCATTAGCATCTTTAGCAAAACATTTAGCCATAATATCCATATCCTTCATCTCTTTAAAGGCATCACTGTGATAATGAGAGTTTAAGGAAAGCTTACTATAATTGATTATATATGTCTGCCTCTATTCCAGAGGTAGTTCACCCTTCTCGAAGGTAAAGCCTTCTTCCTCATGAGTTTTACCACACAATCCACTAGCAACATTACCCTCTACAACCATGATTTGGCCATCCTCCTGGTTATTCACAATAGATTAAGAAGCCACATTATTAGTACAATTATTGTTTAACAAAACAAAATCCATATCATGCATGTTTTTGCTAAGAGCATAAATAGTAATAGCAGAAGGTGAAACCATATTTAGATTAGTAGTGCTAGCCAACATTTGTTCATCCATATTTTGACTTCCACAATCTAAACAAGAGGTAGAGTTAAGAAATTCTCCCTAAACAAGCCTAGACTCATTGACATTGGTGGACTACAGCTCAATATGAGCTATGGCAAGTTGTATAGATTCCCCAATATTCTCCTGCACTTTAGGAACATTGTCCTCCATCACATTGAGATTAGGAATCACAATATCATGATCAACCAAAGGGACATCATTTCCATGCGATTATTTGTTGGATTCTTTCTCCTTCTAAAGATGGGGGTGAAACCTGTAACACTCATTTAACCCATGACGATGCATCTTACAATGAGAGAAAAAAGGGAAAATTTTAATATCAACTTTTTGGAAATAACTATTTAACTCTAAACCAATCCAAATCTTATTATGATATTTCTTAGAGATATCAAACTCAACTAAAATACGTACCACAGACATATGAGAGATAGAAGCTATAGCTTGGTCATTTACAAAGGCCTACCAAAAATTGACTCCAAGCTAAATAAGATTTGCGAATTAAAAAAGTGAAGTCTAAGGTTTGGGAAGGAGATTCACATAGGGGAAATAGGGGATTCCTCATAAACATCAAATTTCAGTTTCCATTTGAGTAATCTCATATATCAAGCTTGAATGTAGTATGAATGCCATGAAAAAATATAACTATAACCCAGATCATTACTAACTTGAATTGTAATATGTCAAAGAACTTTTAGAATCATTAATTGCGAAACCACGTAAAAATGATCAAGAAGTTATTTAATTTTCTTGATATAATGAATACTCCCATTAGAGAAAATAATGAAATCATTAGTAAAACATAAATGTTATATATGAAATCCAGCTCTTGTTCAAAAATACATACTATGATTAAATTCAAAAATAGCATTAATATTTACAGAGAAATTATCCATTGATATAATAAAGAGAAAAGGAGATAATGAATCTCCTTGCCTAAGACAATGAGTGGAATGAAAGAAACCAGAAGAAACACCATTAAGTAAAATGGAAAACTAAGCATTCACTACAAGATTTTTAATTAGAAGGATAAATTTTTCAGAAAAGCCAATTTGTTATAACACATTATATAATAAATTCCATGATATCGTATCATACTTTAGAAATATTAATTTTTAATAACATGTTACCACCTCTAACTTTAAAATATTTATCATGCAAAATTCTTTTGCAAGAAAGATATCATCAGAGATCAATCTACCCTTAATAAAACTAGTTTGACTAAGACAAATTATACTTGGCAAGAAAGGTCCAAATGTGAGGACAAAAATTTCTGAAGTAAGTTTATTAAAAAAAGTACATAAACTAATAGGTCTAACATCATTCCAAATTTTAGGATTTTTGATCTTAGGAATCCAAATAGTAACCTTAGATGTAAAGTATTTAGGAATTGGATTTCCATTAGAAAAATCAAAAGCTGCTTCAATCAAATCAATCTTGATAATATGCCAACATTTTTGAATGAAAAGAGGCGTATAACAATCCGTACCAGTAGTAGAATCAACATTCATAGACATTAAAGCAAAAATAAATCTCATTTTTAGAAGGAATACAAGTAAGGGAAAGATTATCCTAAATAGAAATAGTATTATCAATAAGATGAGGATTAGGTAATTATTGTACATTAGCATTATAAAAAGAATATTAGAAAAATAATTAATAACAAAATCATTAAGCAATGTATCAAAAATCCAAACACCATTTTCTTCCTTAATTTATTAATAGGTTTAATAGATTTCTTTTTATTAACTAAGGCATGAAATTATTTAGTTTTTTATCCCCCTAAGATTTATGATGAGATGAAGCTTTTTGCTTTCAAAATGTTTTTTTCATGTCTTGAAAATTAATAAGCTGATCTTTGGCCATATTCAACTCATTTAAAAATTTGGATCATCCATAACAAGAGTTTCTAATTCACAAAACTTCTTTTCCATCTATTTAAAGTTAGCAATTTTTTTTAAATGTGCTTATTCAGCCAATTAAGATTTGCTTTAACCTTTTTAATTTAAACCAAAATATAAATATACCCTTAACAGAATTGTCAGGAGAAATATAAGCATTCCAGTTATACTCAACTACATTAAGAAATTTAGTATGATGAATTCGCATGTTCTAAAATCTAAAATTAGGAATACTATTATAAGCATTATTCTCCTTCTTTATAGAAATTAATAATGGGCAACGATAAGATAAACTCGTACTAAGATGTTCAACCAAAGTAATAGGCTATTTAGCAATGCAATGATGATTAAATAAAATTCTATCTAACCTTTTCCATAATCTATTATTGCTCCAAGTAAAGTTCGAACAAACACAACCAATATCTGAAAGATTACAATAAATTATCTTGTTAAGAAAATCTTCCATAGATTGTATATTAGGGGAATTACCCAATCTACTTTCATTAGCTTAGAAGATAGTATTAAAATCTCCTCCAACAAACCAAGGATCATTTATATTAAAAGAAAAAGAAAAAATTTGATCCCAAAATTTTTTCCTCTCAAACCTATTACATGCAGCATAAACTAAAGAACCTTTAACACAAACATGAAAATATTAAATAGAAGCATTAACAACTTGAGGAAAATCCTCAATAACATTTTAAAACATTCCTAGACCAAAATAACCAAATTTTATTAGAAGAATTAAAAAAGAAATGTCAAAAACCAAATAGTTTGGCAACATGATTTATTTTTACAATATTAATCATAGGTTCAATTATAACTAAGAACTCAACGAAATGAATATGACAAGGATTTTGTATTCTATTTTTAATAGAATGAGAGCCAATCCATCTCACATTCCACAATAAAAAATAAATCATTCTTTATAAAAAGAATTTGATTTAGCTATAGACTTTGACTTACTAAAATCCTTCCCACTGTTATTGTTCCCTCTAGTGTTGTATACAGAATGGAAAATCTTGTTCTTACCAACCAACAATTTTGTTACACTAAAAATACCCGAATAAAATTCACCTTCTTTAAGTTCTTTATTATCTTCCTTATTATGAAAAGAATTGCCTTCCTTAATCGATAAAGAGGAATGATTCAAAGCACAAGAAATGTTTCCCAAAACAATATCTTTCTGTGAATTTTGCAAAAAAACAACCATAGACAGACCTGTTTTAGGCGATAAATTAGTAGAAAAAGATATTTCAAGAACATTTGAAATCAAAGAAACATCAACAACAATATCATTCTTTAAGGCAACATTCTCATCATAAAGAACTATGTCCAAATTATTCTCCTTAAGAGGATAACTTAAGTCATCCAGATTTATGTTAGCTTCACTTAGATTGTTCTGGTCCTTAAGTTATTTCAACCCTTATTCCACATTCTTTAAATCATCATTTAAAGAAGTCACATATTTTCTCTTTAAGAGGAGAATTTGGAGAAATAGGAGAACTAATAGAAATAGGAGAAGTAATAGGACTGTAATGCTTCTCAACTTTTTCTTTCAAATAAGGATATAAAACAACGAAATTTTCCATAACATGACCATGCAACTTGCAATGTGAGAAAAATAAAGGGAATTTATTAAATTCTGCTTTATGAAAATACCCACAAGAATCTGAACCCAACAAAATATCTTCGGGATGCTATGTAGTGACATCTATTTCAACCAAAATTCTTGTAATAGAAGGTCGGGATCTATTATATGTCGTTTGATCCAGTTGTAAAGGTCTCCCAAATAGAGAACAAATAGCTTGCAACATTTGAACATTAAAAAATGTATGCGTAAATTAGGTAAAGGAAGTCAAACATAAAAAACAGGAGATTCCACATGACTGTCAAAATTTGGAGACCACATAAGAATTTGCATTTGACTTTTTTTTGACATAATAAGATCTTCTAAACAATAATCTACTATAATCTAAGTCATTAGACAAATTTATCAACACAATTCTTGCATCAAGAAGAGTACTAGTGAATGTTCCCATGAGTTTTAAAGAATGAAAAAAAGTGTCCTTATTTTTTCCATATAAGGTATACGAAAATTAAATTAACCAATTAAAGAAAATCTATAAGGTTCAGCTAATTTCATTAAAATCTACAAAGGGATCCTCTGGGTTAAATTAAAAAGTGATTAAAAAGTCTTTAAGGGGGACCCTCAACTCCCTACTGCTCAAAAGAGCTACAAAATAAAGAAAAAGAAAAAATACAAGCCAATAGTCTCCACTAAACCAAAAAAAAAAAGAGTACGTAGTAACAAGCTAATGATGCTAAAAAAAGCATCCAAATAAGAAGGATACTTATAGGAACATGAAGCACGATCTTTTTACAAAAAATCTTGATCAAAGCCATAAGAAAATCTTCTTGAGAATTAAAAAAGCTACAAAAAAATCTAAAGCATAAAGAAACATAGAAATATAAGTAGAAATTGATTAATTTAAAAGGATAATAACAAGAAATGATATTACACATATAGAGCTTCTAAACAAAAAAACTCCCACATGCGAGCAAGAGAAGCTTTCCCGAATATAGAAAACCTTGTAAAAAAACATCATAGCAATGATCCAAGATATTACAACCATTCATAAAATACAAAAACTGGAAAACAAAGGAGTAGGACATGCCATGCATGCTAATAGAGAAATCCAACCCAAACCACCACTTAAACCCAAATATAGCTAAAGGAGTAGGACCCCAGGCACCCCACCAGACAACCAAAATCAGCCTCACAATAAGGGAAACCCATAGCAGAAACATTATAGCCCTTCTCCTCAACATTACTCCCATAGATACCTACTGCCATGAAATACAACCAAAACTAGGTCTCATAATAGTGCCTAGAACTAGGAGAGGAACAACTAGGACGACCATCAATAATAGAGTTGGTGTAATCAAAACTCAAGCCCATAACCCTAAAATCCTCAGCAAGAAAGTATAAAACCACATAAGAACACCAACAACATATCACAAACACCAAAACAATATAGAAAAGAAATAAAGCACATCCATTAACAAAGAAAAGGAACAGTATTCTCCTTCTTCACCACGACAAAAGAATCCATATATGATGCCCAAATGTCTTCAAACTTAATGTTTCTTCTAGAGCCAATTTAAAATCAAGAATATTTAAAAGGATTGGACAATGGTCCAATGCTACTTGTGCCAAATGTCTCACAACCTTACAATGTGAAGAGCTCAAAGCAATTGAATTGATAAAGCATCTATCCAATCTTTCAAGAATCCTTGCTGCACCACTTTTGTTATTGCACCAAGTATATTTGGGCCCAATGAAACTCACCTCATGAAGATCATTCTTTAGCAAAAATTCCCTCATCTCCTTCAAACCTTGGGAAAAAAAAAATCTTCTTCCCCCTCTTTTATCCTCCTTGGAAAGCATGCAATTGAAATCACCACCTATTTTCATATGTATATCTATAGTGGAATATTTATCCAATAATTCCCAAAGATCTCTTCTTTTATGCACCTCTTTGCTTCCATAAACCGAAGTTACACTCCACATCCCTTTATTATACATTTTAAGATCACCAATGACCACTTGAGAAGAAGAATCAATAACTAAAAAATCAGAAAATTTTGAATTCCATAAAATATGAAAGGCTCCAAAAAGCCCAACTAATGGAACATAAAAAAATTCCCATCCATCCCCAATCATTAAGTTGACAATTGAAGACAACTTGGTTTCTACTAAACCCAAGAAAAACACACCATGAAGTTTAATAAATTCCCTAAGATATTCAGAAGCACTTTTCTTTCTTGCTCTTATATAATTCCAAAATGCAATAGATAACATTTAATGAAGATTAGGGGAAGAGGAACCCAATGTACCTCTCATATCCAGCTCCAGTTTTATGCTCCTAGTTGAAGGATTGATCAGACCAAAGTCTTTTAGTTGTTTTGATTTTTTCTTCTTAGTTAGCTGAGTACTAACCTCTTTACCACCACTTTAAGCAACTTCAACATTTAGAGGAACAGCTATTGATAGCTCTGTAACTTCAATTCCTTCACTAGCAACCACTCCATTTTGAGAATCACTAGCTTTGTCTCCCATTTCTGCTGCTACTCCATCTAGGTTTGATTGAATAATCTCACCTTATTCTACAAGATCCATGAGGACTTTGATACGATTATCATCATTTGGAAGAACGGCCTTATTGATTTCAGGTTCCACTATTTGAATATGGCTGTTATGAATCACCAAATTTTTAGAATTATTGCATATCAAAGCTAACTGAACTGGCTCTAGAACTTCAGCCGGTTTGATAACATTGCTAACTTCATTTGTTTAGTCATTATTTTTTTACAGTAGCATAACTTTTCCTCCCTTTAGTCAACACAGGACGTGAAACAAAATTTCTGTTAACATTATTATTAAATCTCCTATTCCCATAATTAATTAACATCCATGGCCCATAACCAATATTGTCTTTAAAACCTTATTCAACCGTATCCTAACTGCCAGCAAGAATGTTTGTTTCAGCTAAAATTTTAGAGTTTATGTTTCCATGGCTTATATACCCCATCATGTTATCCATATTGATTTTACCACACTCTTTTTTGACATGGCCAATTTTCCCACACTCAAAGCAAAAGTTAGGAATCCTTTCATACTCGATCTTTTGAAAGAATTTATATCCAACTCCCTCCACCCAAACACCTAAGGGAAGCTTTGCATCCAATTTAATTCAAACACAAACCCTTCCATATTCTCTTCTAGCACACTGAAACATATTACCATCGATCAAATAGGGCTTTCCAACCATGGATGCTATACGATAGATGTTAATCTCATCCCAACAATGAAGTGGTAGATTAGGAAATCTGGCCCAAATTGGAGCAGTTAATCCTTTGAGCAAATTAGGAGAAAAATCTTTGAGACCATCTATCAAATCCAATGATATGGTCGTTAACAAACTAAGGTCCATTAGTTAAAACAGCTTCCAAATGCTCAGAATCATAGAAAGAGAAAAGTACCCATCGCAAGCCAAGCATAGTGAGATGGAACTTCTCATATTGAGATCACTATTTCCTTAATTCAGAGCTAATTAAAGAAAATAAGGCATCTCCACCAAAAGTTTTTATCACTAAGAAATTTTAAAACTTTTTAGAGTTGTCCAAAACATTTTGTTCATGAAGCATAACAGTAGTGCCATCCTCTAATTAGTAGTAACCAAAATCTAAATGAGAGACTTTAATATTTCCTTTCCTGGTCCAAACATTTTGCTGATTCCCTAAAGTAGAATGATTAGGTAAATCAACATTTCTGTATTCACCTCTGCCTAGTTTGCTAGATTTGCAATTGCGCACCTCAAACAGGTCAGACTACAGACTTTCAACAGTCGTAAGAACCTTAACCAGCTCAGCAATAATAGGATCCTCAGTGACTTGTTCCCCCCTTAAGGTAGATCCTTCATGTCCAATGCTAACAGAGTTTGTTCCTTTAGCTCTCAAACCATTAATGTCGTCAGTACTCAAACTCCAAACAGACTTTGACGAAGGAGATGTCATCAAATCTCCCCTTGCAACCGGTTAGAATTCAGATTTGACAGAACCTTTTACATTGTCTTCAAACAAAATTTTCTTTCCTTTACCAACAACTTCCATTTCTTTTTTATTAATCAGCAACCCATCTTCATTTACGATTAATAGAATACCTGCTTTAGCTTTAGCCTTTACTCCTTGGAGGAGACGATGAAAACTCATGTGCTGTACCATTCTAAACTCGTGAAGATGAATGTCGATCATCAAATGGCCCACCGACCATAGGGGGCCAGCGACCATCCACCGCCATAGATTATCTGAAATGTCGCAATTTGCAAATTTGAAATCCCGTGATTTGCAAATTTGAAATCCTGAATGCTTTAAAATTCTCAGAGTTTCTCTCACTAACTTTTTCTCACTAGTTTTCCAAATTCATTTCGACATCTTGAGCTTGTAATAGAAAGTGTTTTGTTCAATTTTTTTTTTTTTATGGACAGCTAAACTATAATTTTGGGACTAGTGATGTTAAAATCTATAGATATCCTAACATAAACTCTTGAAAATGACTGTGAATTATTATTTTCAATATCTATCATGCTTAATTTAATTTTTTAAAATGTCCATGTATAAATTTAAAATCTAGTGTTATGCATTTCCTTGGTGGAGGAATGTTAGAATAATCAGGAGTATTGAAATGGAATGCTTTCATACCTAGATATAAGATGCTTAGAATTTTAGGATATATGGATAATAACCATAGAGATGCCATGAACCTTTCTTTACACCTTTATAAGCTCAATAGAGATCTAAAAGTTCATAATATTTGATTCACAACTATTTTAGAAGAATATAGTTAGGAGAACATAGATTTATTCACCATCATTAGTCAAAACATTTTTATCTTTGTTTATCTCACTTTTATTTTGCATTTCTCAATAGTTTTAATAATTACCCCTTAATTATATTGCCTAGGGAAAATTTAATAGTTTGAGTAAATAGAAATAGAGTCAATTTTTGTTAACCTATTTCCACGTAGGTTTGATATTTTCATAACACTTTATTGCTTTATTTACATGTGCACTTTCATTAGTTGGTATCATTTAACATTGGAATGTGTACTAGTAAGCAATTTTATTATCATATAATTTTTCCACCAGTAAAGTATTAACTCTTCCACACAGAAAATACAAAAATATAAACCCTTCAAGTTTTTTGTGTAGTTGTGAAGTAAGTAGTGTATGCTTTTGTAATTTTTAATATATTATTTGAAAATTTATAAAATTTAATCTAACTTAATTTTAATCTTTTTTATGCCATAATTATTTTGTAAATCTTTAAGTATTTGCTTTTTACATTGTTATTTTATGTTTTTTTCTTGCATTTTGATTTTTATTTATTATTGGTGTATGCATAGTAGACCTAGTAATAGTCACTTGTGTTTTTATCTAGAAATAGAAAGCAACCTACAAAATTTAAAAAAATCAATGAGACTTTAGCTGTAGGAATGGCCAAACCAAAATAAGATCTTGACCATCCTAGACCTCTTAAGGAGTATTCCAATCTCTTAATAGATGGAATTAATTAAAGGACCAACCAACCTACTATCCGAGCCAATAATGTTTTAGTTGAAACTTGTTGTTATCCAAATGGAACAGAATTCATAGTTTGGGGAAACGACTATTGAAGATCCCAACCTAAATTAACTAATTTCTTAAGAATATTTGCAACATTCATGTATAATGGAGTTGGTGATGATGATATTAGACTTCATCTATTTTTATTTTCTCTAAGAGACAAAGCTAAAATGTGGTTGAGCTCCTTTCCCCTAGGATCCATAACCAGTTTGAATGAGTGGCATGTAAGTTCCTTGCAAAATATTTCCCACCTTTCAAATTTGCTAAGATTAGTAATGATATTACTTCATTTTCCAATTTAATGGAGAGTCAATTTATGAGAGCTAAGAAAGATTTAAGGAGATGCTTGGAAAGTGCCCTCATCATATTTTGCATGATTGGTTGGTGTTTCATAATGGGGTTGTAAGATCACCTAGGATGATAATTGATGTTGCACTTAGTATGTCATTAATGTCAAAGCCTTTTGGTGAGGCTTTTATTTTAATAGTAGAGATAGCAACAAATAACTTCCAATGACCTTCTGATAAGGTGAATCCTAAGAGAGTAGCTAGTGTGTATGAGTCGTATGCTTTATTAATTTTGATTACTTAGGTAGCTACCAAGTCTAAGAAGTTAAAAAATTTTAAAGTTAGTTCTATTTCAGGATCACCTATCCATTTGGAAGAGGATCATTAGAATTATATTGGTGAGTCTAGTATTCAAGGTATTGAGAATATAAATGTAAGTGGAAGGCCTAACAATCTTATTCAAGTAATTATAATTGAGGATGGAGGAACTACCCTAAATTTTGCTAGAATAATAATAATGGTGGAAATTAGTGGAATGAAAATCAACCCAACCTTATTGTACCTTAAAATACCCTTAATAATCTTTAGTAAATTCCAGACCTTCTTATCCCCTAGGCTGTATCAAAACAATCAATTCAAAAATAGGAAGACAATTTTTTAGGATTTAGTACTTTAGATGAAAAGCAGTTGCAAAGCCAAGCTGCTACCCATAAAAACATAGGAAATCAAATAGGGTAGTTTGCTGGTTTAATTAATAATAAATACCTATGATGTCCATGATAATCTTAGAGATAAGACATAAGAAGTGCACTGCAATACTATTTAGCTTAGGAGGGGGAATAATTTAGGAGACTCTTATAAGAAAATAAATTGAATGCAGGAAAAAGTTAAGTAAGAAAAGCCTGTAGTGCTTGGCTTAGCTAATGAACAACCTGAACACATTAAAGAACCTGAAAGACCAATTATGAATATTGTAGAGAGATGACCACCACCTTTTTCTTATGGATTGATTAGATAAATTTTGGATAAATAATTCTCTAAGTTCATAAACGTGTTTTAAAAAATAATTATTAACATACCCTTCTCAGAAACCTTAGAACAGATGGCCACTTATGACAATTCAAGAAAGACATCCTTAATAAGAAAAGAAAACTAGGGGAATTTGAAATTGTAGCTTTAATAAAACAATGTAGTGCTATCACTCATAGTAGCTCCTTAAAAAATTGAAGGATCCTAGTAGTTTTATCATTCCCACAACTATAAAAGAGAAATTTTGTGGAAGAGAATTGTGTGGTCTAGGATCCATAATCAATCATATGCCTTTGTCAAATTTTTAGAGTTTCAATTTAGGAGAGGTTCCACTGACTACTGACACCTTTCAGCTTGCTGATAGATTATTAACTTATCCTAAGGGGTGGTAGATGATGTTCTTATTAAGGTAAATGGTTTTATCATTCCTATAAATTTTATTATCTTAAATACGGAGAAGGAAACGAAGATACTGATTATCTTAGGGAAACCTTTCTTAATAATGGGTAAGGATTTGATAGATGTTCATAGGGGAGTTGACTATGAAAGTGCAAGATCAAGAAGTGACTATATATGTGATTAAGTCCATCAAATTCTCTAGTGATAAAAATATGGATAGTTTCAATGTTAATTCATATGAGACAATTGTTCATAATTTTAAGGGAGATCTTGAAAGTTTGTTAGGGATGTTAAGCCCTTCTGAACTAATCCTGAGGCTAACCAAGAGCGGGGTGAATTGGTATTTTAAAAATTTCTTCAAAAAGAAACACAAACACAACCAATCCAAGGTTCACCACAAGAGAAACAAGATGCAGAAATTAAATGTGGAAGCAATAATAAGAAAGAACACACAAGATTTAATAGTGGTTCGATCACCTTGACCTACGTCCACTCTCCGGAGGTACCCTTCATGTATTGCACTAAACTCAGTGTCTCTCCTTTTGCCCCAATAGCAAGACAGAAAAGATCGTATTAAAACTCCTTTCCACCAACCCCGGTGAGGTAGAGAACCCAACTCCTTTTGCTTCCTCCTGAAGCAGGCAGAGAACCCAACTCCTTCTGCTTCCTCCTGAAGTAGGCATAGAACCCAACTCTTGTTACTTTCTCTTGAAGCAGGCAGAGAACCCAACTCCTTTTACTTCCTCAATAAGCAGGCAAATAACCCAACTCCTTTTGCTTCCTCAATAAGTAGACAAAGAACCCAACTCCTTTTGCTTCCTCCAGAAGCAGCTAGGGAACCTTGATTAGTTGCTGAAGTAGACCTCTCTTAAACCTCCAAAGAAATCAGGGATGATGACCGGAGAAGATGACTCAGATCCTTTCTTGGAGCAACCTTTATAAATCCCCTCAAAAACTCCCCTTCACAAGATCCTCTCTCTCTCCCTCTCTTTCCCTTGCTCTCCCTCTCCTCTTGGCTCTCTCAGGTCAGGATAACAGCAAAAGATCTCCTCTTAAGAAAATAAAAGTTCTTTTAAACAAGGCCTCCAAAATTTCCATAATTTGCAACTAATCATCAAATATCATCCAGGACAATCGACAAATAGTCCCGTACGATTAGTTTAATTTTAGCATAATCAGCCATGACGATTTGGAAGATTCTAGATGGTTAGAAGGGTACTTTGTTTAGATCATTTAGGATGATAGGATATCATCATGTACAGTTAGTTCAATTCGTCGAATATCGTCCAGACAATTGCCCTAGATGGATGTCTAGATGATGGAAAAATAACTAAATTGTTAGGGGTGATTAGTAAAAAATGACAAATATCATCTAGAACATCGTCCTAAATGGATGTCTGGATGATGGAAAAAATCACTTGATCGTCCAGGCCGATCTTCAATTATTCCGGATGATTAGTTCAATTCAGTACATATTATCTAGAGTATCGCCCTGAAAGGAATCATGCTAATTTTTTATCATCTAGGAAGAACTAAGGTTTGTTAATTGATCATCTCCGACAATCCTGTGATTGTCAAAGATGAGATGATTGAGCAATTAAACCTCAATTACTTTCCTTAATTACCAAATTAATTTAGGCATAATTGCACTGCATCCTCCAGGATGATGTCCTGGATAATGTGCAAAAATAAAAGATGCCTAAATAGATATGACAGCTAATTCTTTCTGATTAGAGCCTGTCATCGCAGATGATGCTAATATTGTATAGGATGATTTGCTTAATGGCGGTTGCCTTAACCAGGATGCCCTAATTAGGGTTTTTGTTTTAACTGATAGTCCAAGAAAATTTTTAGATCATCTTGGATGATGTGATAAAAAATAAATAACTCTAAAATAGTCAGAAAGTTTCCCCTAAGTGTGTGTGTGAAAGGCTACTTAGCATCATGATCCACATCATTTATAATTGACTCAAGAAAGGGTAAAAGACACTTGACGTACATTACAAGCTGACTCAGTCCTAATCTACCCAATCTTGAGCTGGTTCAATTTGCATTCTGATCTTGTGGACCTGAAATGTTAGTAGGCAAGGCAGTCGTAGAAAAACAGAAATGTTTGCTATCATCAAAATTCTATTTCCTGAAATCAGATTCGTAATAGATCTGATGGCAAAAGGACTTTGAATGAATCATTAGAGGAGAATTCTAAGAGTTTGGAATAATTTGTTTAAGTTATTGAGGACACTTTTCAAAAGTTTTTGGGTAGATTTCAAACCTTAGATATCTCATCTTTTTGTATAACTTTAAAATAATCTGTAGAGGCAGCCCCTATTTTTGATCTTAAAATCCTACCTAATCACCTTAAGTACACCTTTTTGGGTAGCAATTTTGCTTATCTTTATTTTTTTTGGTTTTAATAATGATTAGGAAGGAAAGTTAATTAGAGTTCTAGGAGATTATAAGAAAGCTTTAGGATGGACCATATCTAACATCAAAGGAATTATTCCATCTCTATGTATGCATAGGAATCTTACTGAGGAGATTTTTTACAAAAAGCTAACCCATAAAGAATAATGAACCCATCTAAAAAGGAAGTAATTAAAAATGAAACACATAAATAGTTAGATGCAGGGATCATTTACCCTATTTTTGATAGTGCTTGGATGGTCTTATTCATTGTGTTTCTAAAAAAAGGGTGGCTTGATAATTGTATTTAATAAACATAATGAGCTCATTCCTACTAGGAAAATCACTAGTTGGAGAATTTTTAAAGACTATAGGATGTTTAACAAAGCCACTAGGAAAGATCATTACCCTTTGCCATGTCTTGACCAAATGTTAGTTAGGTTGGCAGGATGCTCTTTTTATTATTTCCAAAATGGATACTTAGGATACCACTAGATTCTTATAAAACCTAATGACGAGGACAAAAATACCTTCATTTATCAAAATGGGACACTTGCCTTTAAATGGATGATCTATACCAAATACAATGTGCCTATAATTTTTCAACGATGTATGATGTCAATTTTTTTAGATTTGATATAGTTGGGCATTAAAATTTTTATAGATGACTCTTTATTTTTGGCACTACTTTTGATTTTTATCTAGGTCATCTGACCAATGTACTTATAATTGTGTAGAAATAAATTTAGTATTGAATTAGTACAAGTGACAAATTATGGTGATTGAAGGGATTATGCTAGGACATAAAATTTCAAAGAAGGGGTAAGAGGCAAATAAGGCTAAGGTCGAGGTTATAGAAAAAACTTTACCACTTACTTCAGTTAAAGTCATTGGAAGTTTTCTTGGACATACTAGTTTTTATAAGAGAATTATCAAAGATTTTTTCAAAATTTTGAAACAATTCTGTTATTTATTGGAACAAGATGTTCCATTTGTTTTTAATTTTTCATGTCTTGATGCCTTTAAAATTTTAAAATAGTATTTAATCACTGCACATGCTATTTTGCACCAAATTGATCTATGCTTTTTGAATTAAAGTGTAATGGTAGTGATTATGCTATAGGTATTGTTCTTGGCCAAAGAAAAGACAACATTTCAAGTTATTTTGTATGATAAAAGAATTTTAAATGTTGCACAATGTAATTACACCACTACTAAAAAGAACTACTATCTATTTTCTTTCCTTTTGATAAATTTTGGTCTTATTTGATTGGAATAATGGTAGTGATTATGATGTAGGTGTTGCTCTTGGCCAAAGAAAAGACAAAAAGTTTCATGTTATTTTTTTATGCTAAAAGAATTTAAAATGTTGCAATTTGTAATTACACAACTACTAAAAAAGGGCTACTAGCTATTATATTTCTTTTTGATAAATTTTGGTCTTATTTTATTGACATGAAGGTTCTAATGTAGACATATCATTCTGCAATCAAATTTCGTATCACAATACCAAATATAGATTTGTAAGATAGATACTTTTATTATAGAAATTCCATGTAGAAAACTTAGACATGAAAGAAATTCTAAACCTGATTCCTAATCATCTTTCAAGAACTACATTTGAATAACATGTTTCTCATGAAATTAACATTAATGAGTTTTTCGTTGTTGAACCCTTACTTGCTTTGCATATGAGTAAATTGCCTTGGTATACTGATATTCTGAATTTTATTATTATTGTTGTGATTCTTATTGACTTGCCATCTACTTAAAATTGTAAATATCTGCATTCTACCAAATATTTCTTTTGGGATGGTCCATATATTTTTACAAATTTTAATGATCAAATCAGTACAAGATGTGTCCCTAAGGATGACATACAACCCATAATTAAAGAGTGTCTTCATTCACATTGTGGAGGGTTTTTTTGAGGATTTAGAATTGCTTTTAAAATTCTTCAATTAGAATTTTATTGGCCTACTTTGTTTGAAAATGTTAATAATTATGTTAAAAAGTGTGATTGATGTCAAATAGTAGGCAATATCACTATAAGAAATGAAATGCCCTTAAACAATATTTTGGAAGTTGAATTGACAAATGTTTGGGGGATTGATTTCATGGGTCTATTTGTGCAATCCCATGGATGGAAATATATTATAATTAATATTGATTATTTTTTTAAATAGATTGAAAGAGTGGAGACCCTAGAAATTGATGCTCTGATACTACCTAAATTTAAGAAAAAATATATTATCTAGATTTGGAATGCCTAGAATTTTAATCGATGATGGGGAAATCACTTTTGTAATAAATGAGTGGAAGTATTAATCAAGAAATATAGTATACAACATAGTATTGTAACAAGTTATAATCCCTAAACTCCCTAAACAAGTAGCCAAGCTAAAATAAAAGGGAGATTAAAAGAATATTGTAGAATCTGAGAGTTTCATTAGGAAAGATTGGGCTATAAAGTTGGATGATGCAATATGGACCTAGAGAATTGCTTTTAAAATACCTATTGGAATGTCTCCATATCAATTAGTCTTAAGACAACTTTTCACCTTCCATTGGAACTAGAATATTAATGGGGGGTGGTTGTGCAATTTTAAATTATAAAACTATTTAAGGCTTTATCTCCCCTAAATAATACTTAGGTTACATTTGATATACAAAAATAACAAAGCCCATTAAATATATGTTAGTATATGTGCCAAATCAAGTAATAAAGAGATAGAGTAGAATGTCAAACCCATGGAGTATGCTTTTTGGTAAAAAAATTATTAATATTTACTTTAATTACAAAATTATAGTACTGAAATTAGATTATTGGTTGTGGATATTCAATCACTGAGTAAAAATAATAAAATAATTGATATAATATTTAAAAAAAAATATTTTAGATTGACGAATATAAATTGCACATCCTTCATAATGAAATTTTTATTTTTAAAGTAATTCAAAGCATATGCACTATAGATCTTTATCGAGCTTGAGGGGGTAAAAGGATATCTATAGGCCTCCTACTACTAAATCATCTTCTTAAGAACCTAGTATATTTTACATCCTATGTTTAGGTATGAAAATTTCAATATTCTTGGTTATTTTTGCATTCCTTCTTTAAGGCTATACATAACACTAGATTTTAACTACACATATGGCCACTATGTGCAATAAATAAAGAAGGATAATTTAAAAAACATCATTTAACTTTAGAGCATAAACATTTTCATTAGTACTTAATATATTCTCTTATGTATTAATCCAATACTAAAGAATTAGCCAGATATGGGAGAAAAAAAAAATGAAAACTCATTTTCTGAAATCATAGAAGAACAAAAATACAAGAGAGTAATATCACTTGGAAGGATCAATGTGTCTCTTCTACACTTCTTCTTCCTTGATGTATAGAGGTTCTTAAACAAATAAAGAATAACACTCTAATTATTATATTTAGTACTTCCCTATTTTCTCTTATATTTCTTTTTTCTTTACTGATTTTCAAAAAAAAGATTAATAAAAAACATTCACCAAAATCCTCTTGGACACAGGTAATCAAAATTGAACCAGAGTGAAATAAAGTAAACTGCAAGAAAAGTAAGAAAACACAAACAAAGGTTTACATTAATTTACCTACGTCTACTTCTCAATGATCCTCCTATTTGGGCATTCCACTAAATGTTTCTCCTTTTGAATAGAGCTAAGCGGAGAAGCCCTTCTCCCTTCACCTAGTGGAGAATTAATCTTAGAGACTCTTCACACCTGAAGAATGTCCCTCCTTAACCTCCATATCTTGTAGAGATATCCTCCCACCTTTTTACTCTAAACCCTATAGAGATTTTGATCCCTCCTTTTGCTTCAAAGTCTAACGAAGATGTTGATACCTCTTTTAACTTTCACACCTGGTAGAGATGTTGATCCCCCCTTTTTCTTCCATGCATTTTGAAGACACTAAAACCCTAGCCTTCTTGGTTGTCGAGCCTTTTGCATCGAAGACTCTCCTTCCTATAGCTCTCCTCCAAGAACTCCACAAAATATAAATGAAGGATCCAAGGTATAGGCTGAAAGTTTGTTTGGGATGTTAGGCCCTTATGAACTGGCCCAAGGCTAATTATGAGAGAGGTGAATTTGTATTTTAAAGATCTTTAACGAAAAGAACAAACCAAACCAAAATTCATAACAAAGAAAACACAATGCGGAAATAATAAATGAAAGAACACACAAGATTTATAGTGGTTCGGTTAAAACTTGACCTACGTTCACTCCCTGGAGGTGCCTTCCGAGTGTTGCACTAAACTAAGTGTCTCTCCTTTATCCCTCACAACTAGGCGGAGAAGCCCTTACAAAATCACTTCCACCTTCCCCGATGCGGCGGAGTAGCCGGGTCCTTTAACACCAAAGAGATCTTCTTCTTCTGTGAACTTCCCTCAAGACGAGCCTTGAATCCGACGGTACTAAGGTGCAAGCTTGTCGGAGCAACCGTGTGGAATCTCCCTCTACACTCCCGAGTCCCCCTCCAAGGATCTTCTCTCTCTCTCAAACTCCGCCCTTTCCTCACTCCCTTTCAAGCTCTCTCTTCAAGTTTCCCCCAAAAGAATGAAGCTACAATGACTGCCAAAGACACTTACAAAGTGCCTTATCAACGCTTAAATAGAAGATCTCAAAATGAGCTCATTAATGCAACTTGCTGACTTTATCATCCAGGCCGATATAAATATCAGCCTGGTCGATCAACATAAATTACACTCAATCAGCCCGGTCGGTTAGGGACAATCAGAAGATTTTTGGTCATATCGTCCAGGCCAATAGGATATCATTCTGGAAGATTAGTTCAAATTAGAGGAAAATCATCCTGAATATCTCCTTAAAAAAAAGTTGGCCAATGTCAAATCATCCTGGCCGATCCTGCGATCGACCCGACCGATGTGCTCATGCAAATCACCATTAATTGCTTTCCTTAATTACCAGATTAATTTAGGAAAAAATGTCCTGGATCGGCCAGGCCGATATCAATAGGACAGACAGATCCCTGGGACGATGTCCAAAAATAAGTAATTCCTAAATAGATTTGGCGGTAGATTCTTTCTGTTTTGAGCTTATCGTCCTGGCCGATACAAAATCATCTAGGACGATATTCTTAATGATGACTACCTTAATAAGGATGCCCTAATTAGGGTTTCTATTTTTGAACCAATCATCCAGGACGATATTACTATCGTCTTTGATTATGTTACCAAAAATAGTAAACTCTAGGGAATAATAAAAAATTCTTCCAAGGTGTGTGTGTGCAAGATTACTTAGCATCATGAGCCATACTAATTACAAAAGACATATGAAAGAAAAAAGCTACAATCTAACTCAGACATAGTCTACCCAATCTTGAGCTGGTTCCAATTGTTGTCTGATCTTGTGGACCTGAAATGTCAATAGGTAACGCAGCGGTAGAGAAATAAGAGTGTTTGCTATCATCAAAATCATAATCAATGAAATTAGATTCGCAACAATCTCCCCCTTTTTGATAATGGCAAATATTATAGGTTGAAATTACAAAACTGAAAACATTTTCTCCTAATCTCCCCCTTACTAAAATAATACTTTAAAAATAGGGGAAATCAAATATTTTTGTGTTTTTAATTTTTTTTTAAAAAGATACAAATACAATAATACACAGTACAAAAATTAAACAAATACAATAATACACAATACGTTTCTCCCCCTTTGTCGTTATCAAAAAGAGAAGGGCATGAAAGAAAATCTTTAAAAAATGAGAAAGTTACCTTTAATTTTTAGTCAAAAAGTTAGTAAGGAATGGATTCACAACGTATAGTCCAGTAAATGCGAGAAATTCAGAAATTGTTAATCCAAGCTCAGGTTCTTTTAAAGGCTCAAAAACTTATTAATCCAATATCTAAATCGAGGAATAAATTAGAAAAAGAAACACTAATTTTTCAAAACACCTTTCATAAAATATATCTAATTGAAGATTAATGCAAAAATTGGTGAATAAAAAAAACATCATTTTCAAGATCAAGTACCAAAAATATCAAGGGTTTTCTTAAGATTTAAGAAAACAAGAAAAAAGTAAGCATACTCTTTGTGGGCTCATTTTATGTCTCTTGTCAGTTTTTTTGCGCACTTTGCGCATCTTTTACTTTTTGATACACTTTGTGTATTTTTCTTAATTTGGTGTCATTGGCCACTTTTTTGATTTGGCGACATTGGTATATATATATATATATATATATATATAGAATATGCTACCTTTATGAAATTTTAAAAATAAAAGTAAACCCATTCTATTGACAAAATGGACTACTTGATTAAGAAAATTATGAGATAGATAAATTAGGGCACTGATTTTTCATATGTCCAAGTTTCCTACATCCAAAGCAAATAACATCAGAAATAATCTTGATATTCTTACCATTTTTGCCTTTATTCCACTCTTGTTGAGGCTTATGCATTGGTGAGCTTTTTAATTTGCTTTACAAGTTTTCACTTTCGTCACCAACTTAGCCATTTTTCTCTATGTTTTCAACGTTTAGCACTATCATCTCTCCTGCATCTAAAAATCTTTGACCCAAACTTTGCATGTAGCCAATGAGTGAGCCAATCAAATTATCAATAGAATATTCATTCAAATTCTTTGATTCATAAATAGTAACAATTTTAGCATCAAACTTATCAAGTAGACAATGTATAATTTTATTAATTTTTTCAAGGTTTGAAAACTCTCTACCTAAAGCATGCAAATATGTCAAAATTTGAATAAATCTAGTATACATGTCTAAGATCGTCTCATAAGGTTTCATGCAAAATAATTCATAATCACACATTAAAATATTCAATTTGGATTGCTTGATTTCACTAGTGCATTCGTATGTAGTGTTAAATTTATCCCAAATTTCTTTTCTAGTAGTGCCCATGGAAATAAATACAAAATTTTCAGAATTTAAAGCACAAAAAGAATAGTTTAAAGATTTTGCATTCAATTGAGCATTGATTTGTTCTTCCCTATTCCATTGATTAAAAGGAATACAAGTTTTGATTCCATCTAAAATACGTGATGGTAGAGAATAACCAGTTAAAATCATTTACCACATTCAAAAATCAATTGATTGTAAGAAAGTAGACATGCAAATTTTCCAAAAATAAAATGTAATATTTTCAAATAAAGGTGGTCTGGTGATTGAATAACCTTCCATAATATTATGATTATAAAAATTAGTGATGGATCGAAATTCAAAAGTTTTCAAAAACTCATTTTTATGAATCCCGCTCTGATATCACTTGAAAGTTAATTAGGGATGTTAGGCTCTTATGAACTAGCCAAGGCTAATTATGAGAGAGGTGAATTGGTATTTTAATGATGTTTAAAATAAAGCACAAACCAAACCAAAATTCACCACAAAGAAAACACAATGCGAAAATTAAATACGAAAATAATAAAGGAAAGAACACACTAGATTTATAGTGGTTTGGTCAAACCTTGACCTACGTCTACTCCCCGGAGGCGACCTCCGGGTATTGCACTAAACTACGTGTCTCTCTTTTAGCCCCCACCGCTAGGTGGAGAAGCCCTTACAAAATCACTTTCACCTTCCCCGATGCGGCGGAGTAGCCGGGTCCTTTGACACCAAAGAGATCTTCTTCTTCTGTGAACTTCCCTCAAGAAAAACCTTGAATTCGATGGTACTAAGGTGTAAGCTCCCCGGAGCAACCATATGGAATCCCCCTACACACTCCTATGAGTCCCCCTCTGAGGATCTTCTCCCTCTCTCAAATTCCACCCTTTCCTCACTCCCTTTCAAGTTCTCTCTTCAAGTTTCACCCAAAAGAACGAAGCTACAATGGCTGCCAAAGACACTTACAAAGTGCCTTGTCAAAGCTTAAATCGAAGATCTCAAAATGAGCTCATTAATGCAACTTGCCGACTTTATCATCCAGGTCGATATTGCCAATATAAATATCGACCTGTCTGATATAAATACGGCCTAGACGATCAGCATAAATCATGCTCAATTAGCCCGATTGATTAGGGGTGATCATAAGATTTTTGTTCATATCATCTAGGTCGATAGGATATAGTCCTGGACGATTAGTTCAAATCTGAGGAAAATCATCCTGAATATCGCCCTTAAAAGAAGCTGGAGATGTCAAATCATCCTGGCCGATGCTGCGATCGGTCTGGCCAATGTGATCATGCAAATCACCATTAATTGCTTTCCTTAATTACTTTATTAATTTAGGAAAAATTGTCCTGGATCCGCCAGGCCGATATCAACAGGCTAGGCCAATCCCTGGTACGATGTCCAAAAATAAGTAATTCCTAAATAGATCTGGAGGTAGATTCTTTCTGTTTTGAGCCTATCATCCTGGCTGATACAAAATCATCCAGTACGATATTCTTAATGACGGCTATCTTAATAAGGATGCCCTAATTAGGGTTTCTATTTTTGAACCAATCGTCCAGGACGATATAACTACCGTCCCGAACTATGTTACCAAAAATAGTAAACTCTAGGGAACTGTCAGAAATTCTTCCAAGGTGTGTGTGTGCAAGATTACTTAGCATCAGGAGCCACACAAATTATAAAAGACTCAAGAAAGAAAAAAGGTACAATCTAACTCAGACCTAGTCTACACAATCTTGAGTTGGTTCCAATTTCAGTATGATCTTGTGGACCTAAAATGTCAGTAGGTAAGGCAGTCGTAGAGAAACAAGAGTGTTTGCTATCATCAAAATCATTATCAATGAAACAGATTCGCAACATAGGCTAGTAGGAGTAACCAAGTGACCCCTCCACACCCCTTGACTCACTCAAGCCATTCTCCCTCTCTCAACCTCATGTCCTCTCTCTCCTTGTGAATGTGGACTCTCTCCAATCCCTTCCTAAGATAGAAGGTGACTCTCAATGCTTAAAGACCTTTATTATAAGATATAACAAGAGTTTATAAAGAGGGCTCCTAGAAAACCCTAACATTAAATATTAAGTCTTCTATTAAACAGTTTGATTCATAGATCATATAATATGATTAGTATAAAAGATCATTATGTATGATTATAAATACTCTAGTCGATCAGCTTAGATCAATTTATGATCAAATAGGATGAACCAAAATTCATCCAGGGGGCACTTAGGTGGTTCAATCAGTATGATATTTGTATTGTATAGTACAATCTACAATTAAATGAGATCAATTTTGATTCCTTTATCTGTGAATTTAATTAGGCAATTTCGTTAATGTTTGTATAGTACAAACTAGTACATATAGTATGCTTAATTCAATTTTTACTATATAGGAAACATAGATTATGGCAGGGATTTAATCAAAATAGCTAGTTCTAAAGTATAATTTAGGGTTGAATAGTTGATTAAGTATATTCCAATTTTAAATAATATCATTTAATTAAACATTTAAATTTATTTTTGTTTAAATAGATCATAATGTATGATTAGAATAATACAGTATGAACAAAAGAAAATTTTTAAAAATTTAATTTCACACCATGTTATGTTTTTGCACACTATTGCTAGCCAACATACACCTAATATAAAAATTGACTCAAAAAAATAAAAGTTACACTCTTTGAAATAAATATTGACATATACACTACATAGCATTATTTTGAGACTTAATCATTTTGTCTTGCTTGGTGTATGTTGTACCTAAAACGGTTAGTGATACACAAGAAAAATATTTAATATACAAAGCAGAATTAAGAAAATAAGAATCAAATAATGCTTGTAATCCTCGAAACATAAGATAAGGCACCCTAATTATAACAATCTCCCCCTTTATTATTGGTTAGGATTTTAATTTGCAAGTTTGATTTTTATTTCATGTTAAGTTCAACCCCTTACTAAGTACTTTCTTTCAAAACATGAAAAATCTTTATTTTTTTATTCTTTATTTTTTAAATTTAATAGTAATAATTAGATAATAAAAAATTAAATGAAATAGTACAAACTACATTAATTAAAAGGTAAATAGCCAAAACAACATGCGCACTATTATAGCCAACACACTCACTATTCCTCCTTTTGACATCAACAAAAAGAGGAAAACAACTACATTGAAAATGAAAAGCTAAAACTTAAAGAACATTAAACATAAGCTACAAATCATACAAGCATGCAATGAAACACTAAAAATATGAAAATATGCAACAAAATAACATAAACACAAACATAAAATACAAAAATAATCTAATCATACAATGTCCCCAAAGTCTTAAGTAGTTATGTCAATAACTCTAAGTCTATTCGTAAGAGTGCTGAGCATATAATAATTTAGGGGATTGATGAAAATATCCACCAATTAATTTTAAATATCCACATGCTATAATTATATACCTACATTGGCCACGTGATCCCTAATGAAGTGAATTCTAATGTAAATATATTTTATATAAGAATGTTGAATAGGATTTTTTAAAGATATAAATTGTACAAGTATTATCACACATAATAGGAATAGTTCATACGGGTAGTCCAAAATTAATAATCTATTACTTAAGTCAAAGGATGTGGGCAACACTACTTCTTACATATACGTATTAAGCATCAACATTGGAAAGTGATATAGAGTATTATTTTCTACTAGATTAAGAAAATAATGACTATCTTATAAATTGGTATGTTATTGAAGTACTTTTCTTATTAACTTTATATCCAACAAAGTTTTAATCTAAGTATCTAGAAATGCAAAAAGTAAAGTCATTTCTAGGATTCCATATGCCTAAGTTTGAGTACCTATTAATATCTTAAAATTCTTTTATTGATGATCATATGGGATTCCTTAGGGTTAGCTTAAAATCTAGCACAAAAAATAAGCACCAAAGATAACATTAAACCTACTAATAATTAGGAAAAGTCATAAGCTTATAATCCCTATATATTTCCTTTTATCAATAAATTTGGCCATCTATTCTAGTGAGAGAAAATCTGTTCGGATTTTAAATTTCGATTCCACGGCTTTCATGGCAGCTGATGTTCGTCGGCCAGCGTCAACTGCTGGTGGACAGACGTTGAGTCGACATGTGATCCCGACTCCATTCATACCCACAAGATCGATCTTGCCTTGTTCTCCTCCTACGTTTGGTGACGGCTTTGCTAGCAATCTGGACGGCAAGGTCTGATTTGGAAAACCATTGGTAATCAATGAAGGTGGTCTCTTAAATCAGAAGAAACCATTGGAGGTGGTTGGTAAAGGAAAATATGTAATTACTGATAATTCTGGGATTTTCAGAAATTTGAATTCTCCAGATGATTCTGTTGTAGTTGCTAAGAGAGTTTCTGGAGAAACGTCTACATCCAATTCGATGAATTGCCTCAAACATTCAAGGAAGTTTATGGAAGATAACCTCAAATGTCACGAGATTATATTTAATGAGGAATTGAAAACCAAGGAAGATTCAATTCAGGAAACAATGGAGAGAAGTGTTCTGCAGAATGTTCGTATTTGCGAAAATGCAGAGCTGAATGATTGTCCTGAGAATTCTATTCAGGAGAATATCGCTCCTAATAAATCTATGTATTGGGCTCCTAATGCGTGGACTAAGAAGAATAATATTAATGTTTCTAATCTTGATTTTGGGAAAGAATTCGCAGGAGGAGATAATGTTGTCAAAATTCACTTGGCCAAGGAACAGGAAAACACAATGAAACTTAAAAATTCATTGGTTATCAAGGTTTTTTGCACCAATGTTCCGTTCCACTTAATATACTCAGAGCTGAGGAGGCAATGGGCATAGTTTGGAAAGTTCAATTTAACCATTCTTGGTTTAGAATGGATTCTATGTGCATTTGATGAGAAAGATGCATTGGATTCGGTTTTAACTAGTGGTCCAGGTGTGTAAAAAACAATATTATAGGCATGGACAAATGGTCTTCATCATTCTCCCTATCTTCTTCAAAAGGGATTACATCCCCGGTTTGGATCAGAATGCCAGACCTTCCTCTTCACTGCTGGGATGAAATCAACATGTGCAGAATCGCCTCCATAGTTGGTAAACCATGTATGATAGATGGAAATTCATTCCAATGGAACAGGAGGGAATTCATCAGGGTTTGTGTTTAAAAGTTCGTTAGGGATGTTAAGCCCTATAGAACTAGCCCAAGGCTAACCAAGAGGGGGGGGGGGGGTGAATTGGTTTTTAAAAATTTTCTCTAAGCAAAGCACGAATACAAACCAAATCACCACAAAAAAATAAGTGCTGAAGATAATAAATGTGGAAGCAATAAAAAAACAAGAACACAAGGGTTTACAGTGGTTCGGTCAACTCGACCTACGTCTACTCCCCGGAGGCGCCCTCCGAGTATTTCACTACAATCGTGACACTCCTTTAGCCCCCACAGCTAGGCAGAGAAGCCTTTACAAACACCTCTTTTTGCCACACCCGGCAAGGCAGAGAATGTTCCTCCTTTTGCTTCCTCCTGAAACAGGCAGAGAACCTCGATCGCTTGCTGGAAATTACCTCTCCCAACCCTTCCAAGGACAAGAGACTATAGGGAAGAAGAAGTGGAACAATGCTTGGAGCAACCCTTGTGAATCCCCTCACAAGCTCCCCCTCACAAGATCCTCTGTCTCTCTCTCCTCTAGGTTTTCTCAGGTCAAGACAGTAGCCAAGGATGTTAAAAAAATGTTGAACAAGAGCTCTTAAATAGAAGAGCTTCAAAGGAGCTCATTAATTACAAGTTGCTGAATTTATCATCCAGGACGATATGGAAATCGTCCTGGTCGATCAGTACAAATCCTATGAGATCAGTTAGAGCATCGCCATGAAAGCAAACTGGACGATTGAAAATTGGCTTGATCATCCAGAACGATATCACGATCGTCCAAGCCGATGAGTTCAAATCAGAGGAAAATTATCCAGAGCATCGCCCTGAATTCAAGCTGTCCAATCCCGATCGTCCAACACATCGCCCTGAATTTGTGCTGGCCGATATTTATCGTCCAAGAGCAACTAAGGATTTTAGAATAGATCGTCCAGGATGATATGATCGTATCAATCATTCCTTAATTACGTCCTTGATTGTCTGATCAACTAAGGCATAATTTTTAATATCATCCAGGCTGATCATAGATCGTCTTGGCCGATTACCAAAAGTATAGAATACTTTAATTATTTATGGCGGCAATTTCTTTCTATTTTGAGCCTATCGTCCTAGCTGATACAAGTATCGTCTAGGCCGACTGGCTAATGACAACTTCCTTAATTAAGAACCCCTGATTAGATTTTCTGTTTTAAGCCCAATCGTCCAAGACGATATAAATACCGTCCTGGACAATTTGAGTAAAATAGAAATTCTAAGTCTCTCAAGTGTGTGTGTATAGGGTTACTTTGCATCAGTCACATCAAAGATTACAATTGACTCAAGAAGAGAGAAAATAAAATTACAGACTGACTCAACCCTAATCTACCCATTCTTGAGCTGGCTCTGTTTTTTCCGTTCGATCTTTGATTCCTGAAACGTTAGTAGTAAAAGATAGTCCAAGATAAGTAAGAGTGTTTGACAATCATCAAAACATAGTTCATAGACCTGAATTTGCAACAATCTCCCCCTTTTTGATGATGGCAAAACACTATGACAAATATTTAAAAAATAGCAGTGTAACACACGAAATTGAAAGTGCAATAACCATCCTAAAACTACTCCCCCTTTTAACATCTATAAAAGGAGCAAACCACAAGACATCGTCCTCTTTTTTTTTTTACCAAGGCATGAAGATGATGTAGTATTCCATGTGATTGATTTTAAAAACTTGTGAGTTAATGAGTTAACAACATCAATAATCCAAAGAACGGTAGAATATTTGATCAAGATTACCCTTAGCTCAGACTTTTTCTTTGGGTAGAATTGTCTCTTGAAATCAATGACCTAACTCAAAAAATCAATTGGGTATGAAAAAAAAGAATCCATTCATCACTTGGTTTAAGAAAAAAATATCTTATAGAATAATGAACCACGGTAAATTTGTCACAATCGCAAAAAACAATTGAAATCAAGTCTTTGATACATGAAAACTTCTAATTTTTAAAAGATTTGAAAAGAGATAATAGCTTGCTTTTTAGTGGGCTCATTTTATGCCTCTTGTCACTTTGATTGGCTCTTTGAGCATCTTGATTTTTGATACACTTTTGTGTATATACTTTTTCTTTTCAATTTTGCGTCATTGGCCAATTTTTATTTTTGCAAGCTAAATTTTCTTTTTCAATCTCTTAAAAAAGACTTCTTAGTTATGAGTATATCTTCTAGATATTATAGAATAGGAGATCTCTCTAACATAGAGAAGAACTATCCACAAAATAGAATCAATAACCAATGGCAAGAGTAACGAGGAATCTTGATGTGACTAAAAACTTTAAGCATTATAAATACAAGATAGATTTACTTAAGCAAGTTTAGAAAAGATTTAATTTCATACTCAATCTTTAATTTGAAATAGATTTTTGATTAGAAAAGAAAACTATGCCACGAAAATAGGTTAGAGAAGGAGACACAATCACAAAATATTTTTACCATCTAATAGATTAAGAGCTATAAAACATTGACTACAAATTCTCAAAAGCAAGGACAAGACATACGATATCATATTAGCGATGATTTTTGAAAGATAAAAAATTAAGAAAAACAACAAGAAAGCAAGCTAAATAAAAAAAAATAAATAAAACAAAAAAAGAAAAGAAAACAAAGAGCAAAAAGGAAAAACAGTTAAAAGAAATAGAATAAAAAACTAAGTAAAGCAAATAGAAGATCAAGTTTATGCAGTTATGTCAATCACACCCAATCTGGTCCTTAAAGAGCTGAAAGTGTCGAAGGCCAGTGGTTTAGTAAAGATGTCAGCCAGTTGATTTTCAGTTGTCACATGGTGTAACTCAATGTCTTCCTTAGTCACATGGTCTCTAATGAAGTGAAGCCTAATGTCAATGTACTTAGTCCTTGAATGTTGGATAGGATTCTTAGAGATGCATATGGCACTAGTGTTATCACAAAAGATTGAGATGGTGCCTACAGGTAATCCTAAATCCAAAACCTGTTGTTTCAACCAAAGGACTTGGGCCACACAACTTTCAAGAGCAATGTACTCGGCTTCAGTAGTGGAAAGTGCAATAGAATTTTGCTTCATACTAGACCATGAGACCAAAGATTGTCCTATGAATTAACAAGTCCCTGAAGCACTTTTTCTATCCACCCTACATCATGTAAAATCAGAGTCAGAAAATCCAATAATCTCAAAAGAAGTGATGTGTCTAGGATACCAAATCCCTAAGCTTTGGGTCCCCAAAAGATATCTAAAAATTCTCTTAACAACAGTTAGGTGGGATTCCTTAGGGTCGGCTTGAAATCTAGCACAAAGGCAAACACTAAACATTATGTCGGGTCGGCTCGCAATCAAGTAGAGTAAAGATCCAATCATGCCTCTGTACTTTTTCTGATCAACAGACTTACCACTTGGGTCCTTATCCAATGGAACACTAGAAGTCATGGGAGTATTAATTGTATTTGATTTTTCCATCTCATACTTCTTCAAAATATCCTTTATGTATTTTGTTTGATTAAGAAAGGTTCCATCATCCAATTGTTTTATGCTAAACCCCAAAAAATAGGATAACTCTCCCATCATACTCATCTCAAACTCTCTACTCATTGTTTTAGAGCACTCATCACAAAGTTTTTTATTAGGAGATCCACAAAGTATATCATCCACATAAATCTGAATAATGAGTAAATCATCTCCAATTTTTTTAAGAAAAAGGGTGGTGTCTACGCTCCCCTTAACAAACTCTCTTTCTAGTGAAAATGTGCTAAGCCTCTCATACCATGCTCTTGGTGCCTGCTTTAAACCATACAAAGCCTTTTTTAATTTAAAAACATGATTTAGAAATTGGGAACTATTAAAACCTTGGGGTTGTTCTACAAACATATCCTCTTTTATTTCCCCATTCAAAAAGGCACTATTGACATCCATTTGATAAAGCTTAAATCCTTTATAACAGGCAAAGGCTAATAGCACTCTAATGGCTTCCAATCTGGCTATGGGGGCAAATGTCTCTTCAAAATCTATCCCTTCTATTTGGTTATACCTCTTAGCCACCAATCTTGCTTTATTCCTAACTACCACTTCTGAATCATTCACCTTGTTCTTAAAGACCCACTTTGTCCCAATTACACTTTGTCCCTTAGGTATTTCTACAAGCTCCCAAACTTCATTCATAACAAATTGGTTCAACTCCTCCTGCATGGCTAAAATCCAAAACTTATCAGTAAGGGCTTGGTTTATGTTGGTGGGTTCAGTCATTGAGATAAAGGTAGAGTGGTTCACCTCCTTCCTAAGTCCATGTCTAGTCTTAACTCCATTAGAAGGGTCTCCTAAGATCAAATACTTGGGGTGACTTGTAGAGTATCTCCAATCTCTAAGTAAGGTCTGAGAAGGTCCAACCCTTTCCTCCTGATCTAAAATTTCTACTCCTTGGGTGACATCTCCTACTCCTTCTATGTTTTGGTGACCTACTTCCTTCTCCAAATTTTCTACTCCACTAGTAATCTCTCCAATATCATCATCATCCTCAATTCCATGCTTTTTAGGATCAGACTCATCAAATACTACATGGGTAGTCTCTTCCACCACTAAAATTCTCTTGTTAAACACCCTAAAAGACTTCCCAACACTAAAATACCCCAAGAACACTCCTTCATCAGATTTAGGATCAAATTTTCTCAAGTGAAACTTCCCATTATTGTGAATGAAAACCTTACAACCAAAGACATGAATGTGGGAAAGATTGGGTGTCCTACCCTTAAGGATCTCATAGGGTGTCTTTTCTAGTTTGGCTCTAATGTTCACCCTATTCAACACATAACAAGCTGTGTTAACCGCTTCAGCCCAAAAGTATTTTGGAAGTGAATACTCAGCAAGCATGGCTCTAGCGGCTTCCACTAAGGTCCAGTTTTTCCTTTCAGCTACCCCGTTCTGCTGAGGGGTCCTAGGAGCTGAGAAATTGTGGCTAATCCCCTTTTCCTCACAAAATCTCCAAATCTTTTATTCTCAAACTCTCCCCCATGATCACTATGGATGGTCAAGATCTCACAATCTAGCTTTTTTGAATCCAAGTAGAAAATGTTTTAAACTCCTCAAAAGACTCATTTTTATGTGTAAGAAATCTAGTCCAAGTGAACCTTGAGTAATCATCAACAATCACAAAACCATAGACTTTCCCTTCCAAGCTGGCAGTGCTTATGGGTGCAAACAAATTCATGTGCAGTACTTCTAAAGGTCTAGAGGTGCTAATTTCCTTAGTGGGGTGAAAGGTGGAGTGGACTTGCTTTCCTAGTTGACAGGCATCACAAAGGTGGTCTTTTGAAAACTTGAGTTTGGGGACACCTCTAACTAGGCCTTTTTGGGTCACTTTCCTAAGGGTTTTCATACTTGCATGACATAGTCTCTAGTGCCACAACCATGAATCATCAATCACTATTTTTAAGCAAAATAAAGAAGCACATTCAATGTTATTTAAATCAAGCATTTAGACGTTGTTGATCCTCTTTCCCTGCAAAATAGTATTGTTACTTAAACTTATAATGCATGAATTTGCAAAGAATTGCACGATGAAGCCTTTGTCACAGAGTTGACTGATGCTGAGCAGGTTGTGCTTCAATCCATCTACAAGCAAAATATTTTCAATCATAAGGTTCTTGAAATTACCAATTATACCTATGCCTACCACCTTCTTGGTGGTGTTGTCTCCAAGAGTAACCTTGCCTCCAGTCCTGGACTCCAGCGAAACAAATTGATTGGCATCACCAGTCATATGTCAAGAGCAACCGCTGTCCAAGTACCGCATACTCTCACGAGGCCTTTTGTGAGAGCCCACCTACAAAATTATCAAATATTAGATTTAGGAACCCAAGCAGGTTTGGGTTCCTTCTTATGAAAAGTAGAATGCAATGCATGTGTGGTATGTTGTGAATCATGCACCTTGGGTCTCCACACCCAATGTGTACTATGATGAACAGTGCAAGTGTGTGAGATGTGTCCGAGTATGCCACATGAAGAACATCTAACACCTGAAAAAGGATTTCTTAAATGGTTTGAGTTATAACGCCTCTTCCTAGGTTTTGGCTTTTGATCAAGTGTTGGTGTCATCCTAGTTCTCTTAAATGTATCCAATTCATTTTGAATCCTAATGTTAGTAAATTTTATGGCATCATTATCAATCCTCAAATTTTTCTCCATCTCTTTAGACTTTTTAAAATCAGATTCAACTGAGGTGTGTGTGACTTTTAGTGACTCATGCTCTTCAATTAATTCACTTTGCCTTTTGTTTAAATCATCAAATTTGTCAAGTAGAGCCATATGATTTGAATCAATTGTTGAGTGATCCTTAGTCATAATTGCATGCTCTTTTTGTAACTCCAAAAATTTCAATTTTAGGCTTACATGTGTTTTCTTGAGTTTCCTATATGATGCATGAATTTTTTTAGAAACTTCAAGAGGTTGATCGTAGGAAAGTTCACATACCTCTTCTTGATCAAGATGATCATCTACCATCAAGCACAGTTTTGTTGTCTCATCCTCTGGTTCCGTCTCCGATGAATCCGATGCAAAATCTGCCCAAAACACCTTTTGGGGTCTTTTCTTGTCCTTCCTGAACTTGGATTTCTCCTCACCCTTTTCCTTTTCTTTGCTTGAGTGATCTTGAAGTGTAGGACAATCAGCTTTCTTATGTCCAGGCTTCCTGCATTCATAACAAAGAACATCAGAAGATCCTTTAGAATATTTGTTATCCTTACCTTTTCTCCAATGATGCTTTTGCTTCTTCCTTAGAAAGTTTCTGAATTGCCTTGAGAAGAAGGCAACTTCATCGCTCTCAGACCTGGAAGAATCGAAGTCAGATTTGTGTGCCTTCAGTGCCACCATTTTCTCTTTCTTTTTCTCACCTGCATCAAGATTTCTTTGATTCACCCCTTGCTCGTAAGCAATGGGTGCGCCAAGTAAGTTATCAATTGAATACGTGTTTAAATCCTTATATTTAGTTATAGCAGTGATTTTAGCATCAAAAGAGGAAGGCAAGCATCGTAAAACCCTGTTTACTTTTTCAAAGTTTGAAAGTTCTCTTCCTAAGGCATGCAAAGAAGTAACAATCTGAGTAAATCTCGTATACATTTCAGAAATTGATTCATGAGATTTCATATGAAAAAGTTCATAGTCATGCAAGAAAATGTTCAAACGGGATTGTTTAACTTCATTAGTGCCTTCATAAGTGATATACAATTTATCCCAAATTTCTTTACCAGTTTTACAAGTGGAAACATGCATGTAGTCTTATGATTTTAAAGCACAGAAAAAACAATTAAGACATTTTGCATTTAATTGAGCCAAATCCCTATCATCTAAAGTCCATTTAGTAAAAGGAAGTGGAACAATAATGCCGTTAAGTTTACCAGTTGGAGGTGTATAACCATCCGTAACAAGCATCCACATGCGATAATTAGTAGATTGTAAAAATGTAGACATGCGAGTTTTCCAAAAATCAAATGGGATATTATCAAACGCAGGGGGTCAGGTAATAGAGTACCCTTCCGGTGTATTACGATTCCCAAAGTTAGCCATGTATCAAAATTAAAAAGTTTTTAAACTTACTTTTTATCAATCCCGCTCTGATACCACTTGAAAGTTTGTTAGGGATTTTAAGCCCTATAGAACTGGCCCAAGGCTAACTAAGAGAGGGGTGAATTGGTATTTAAAAAATTTGTCTAAGCAAAGCACGAATACAAACCAAATCACTTCAAAAAAAATAAGTGGGGAAGATAATAAATACGGAAGCAGTAAAAAAACAAGAACACAAGGGTTTATAATGGTTCGGTCAACTCGACCTACGTCCACTCCCCGGAGGCGCCCTCTGAGTATTGCACTACAATTGTGACTCTTCTTTAGCCCCCACAGCTAAGCGGAGAAGCCTTTACAAACACCTCTTTTTGCCACACCCGGCAAGGCAGAGAACCTTCCTCCTTTTGCTTCCTCTTGAAGTAGGCTGAGAACCTCAATCGCTTGCTGGAACTTACCTCTCCTAACCCTACCAAGGACAAGAGACTCTAGGGAAGAAGAAGTGAAACAATGCTTGGAGCAACCCTTGTGAATCCCCTCACAAGATCCTCTCTCTCTCTCTCCCTCTCTCTCTCTCCTTTAGGTTTTCTTAGGTCAAGATAGCAGCCAAGGATGTTAAAAAAATGTTGAACAAGAGCTCTTAAATAGAAGAGCTTCAAAGGAGCTCATTAATTGCATGTTGTCGACTTTATCACCCAGGACGATATGGAAATCGTCCTGGCCGATCAGTACAAATCCCATGAGATCGGCCAGAGCATCGCTCTGAATGCAAACTGGATGATTGAAAATTAGCTTGATTGTTAAGGATGATATCACGATCGTCCCGGCCAATCAGTTCAAATCAGAAGAAAATTGTCCAGAGCATCACCCTGAATTCAAGCTGTCCGATCCCGATCGTCCAGCACATCGCCCTGAATTTGTGCTGGCCAAAAATTATCATCTAGGAGCAACTAAGGATTTTAGAATAGATCATCCTGAACGATCTTGCGATCGTCCAGAACGATATGATTGTATCAATCATTCCTTAATTACCTCCTTGATTATTTGAACAATTAAGGCATAATTGTTAATATCGTCCAGGCCGATCATAGATCATCCTGGTCGATTACCAAAAGTACAGAATACTTTAATTGTTTATGGCGACAATTTTTTTCTATTTTGAGCCTATCGTCCTGGCCGATTGGCTAATGACAGTTGCCTTAATTAAGAACCCCTTATTAGATTTTTTGTTTTAAGCCCGATCATCCAAGATGATGTAAATATCGTCCTGGACGATTTGAGTAAAAATAGAAATTCTAAGTCTCTCAAGTGTATGTGTGTAGGGTTACTTTGCATCAGTCACACTAAGGATTACAATTGACTCAAGAAGAGAGAAAATAAAATTACAGACTGACTCAACCCTAATCTACCCATTCTTGAGCTGGCTCTATTTTTTCTGTCCGATTTTTTATTCCTGAAACGTCAGTAGTAAAAGATAATCCAAGACAAGTAAGAGTGTTTGCCAATCATCAAAACATAGTTCATAGATCTGAATTTGCAACAGTGTTCGCATAAACCTGGACACCAAGCTTCCTTTAGGAGTTTGGGATGAAGGTTCTTCGAGAAAATTCTATCAAAGAATTGAGTATGAAAAAATACCCAATTTCTGTTTTGGCTGCGGGAAAATTGGACATTTTATTAAATAATGACAAGAAAAAATATTGAAGAACTCTACTCCAGTTCAGGTTGAAAATGATGTTTCCAACAGGGGATCTTCTCTTAATAATGACAGTCTTCAAGGAGAAATAAATTTAAAAAGCAAGTCCCAGCTTCCAAATTTTATTCCCAGAACAATTCCAGAACTATATCCAGACCTGATGATAGAAGAACAAAGACCAAAATGGTATATAAAATCATGGAGAAAGCACCAGCTGTAGATATTGAGGAGCAGATCATTGTAAAAAATATCTTAGTGGAAGATAAGGAGCAGATAATTTCTGGAGATGATGTTATTGCTATCTCTCATTAGGAGAAAGAAAATAACAACCTGGGTATGTCAATTCCTATCCCAATTATTCCTATTGGTGCTAATAAATTTTCTCTCTTTAACAATTTGATTAAAGAAGGTAAAATTGTGGAATCGATTTTGAAAATGCTAATGCTTCTACTGGTTGTGATATTAACAATTCACTGAGCAAGGAGGAACGTGATTGTGATGATACTATTGAGCTAGTTAAAGCTCCTAGTTCTAGAAAGAAAGGCTCTAAGCAATTAAAAAGCTTAGGACCTATCAAGTTAAATCTAAGGAGTAGAATATTGGAAGGATCTCAAGTAGAAAAAGTGGGGAATTCTTCCCCTCTTTTGAAATAATGTCTTCCTTTGGATTCTGGAACTATAGGGGAGCTAGGAAGAGCAGAGCTTCCTTGTATTTGAAGGAGATTGTTAAAGAAATTGGTATTTTGTTTATGGGGTTATTGGAAACTAAAGTAACCTTGTTCAATAGAAATGATGTGGATATGTTAATTGGGACTGGTTGGGATTTTTTTCAAGTTCCCTCTATTGGAAAATCTGGTGGTATATTAATTACTTGGAAGACTGATTTGGCATCTTTCAATGTTTTTGAATCTTCAAACCAATTTGTTATTGGGGAGATAGATATAAAAAATAATGGTAGATGGAGGATAGCTACTATATATGGTAGCTTAAATGGTTATGAAAGAAGGATCCTATGGGAAAAACTAAAGCTTTATACTTCTAATGACATTGCTATGGTCATTGGAGGTGACTTTAATTGTATTCTTAACAAAGAAGACAAAAAAGGAGGAAGGAGATTTGTTTATTCTATGGGTGCAAAGGAAATGGAGTATTTTCATATCTTTACTGATCTTCATGAAGTTAGGAGCATAGGGCCCAAGTTTACTTGGAGTAATAATAACTCTGGAGGAAATAAAATCCTTGAGAGGCTAGACAGGTGCTACTTGAACTCAACGGCTTTAAGTTCTCATCAACATATGGTTGTCAAGAACCTTGCAAGGATTGCCTCGGACCATGGTCCAATCATCTTGAAATTTCAGAATTTTAAAGATAATCCTTATAAAGTTTTTAAGTGTGAAGATGTTCGGGTTTCAAACCCAGCTTCATTTGCTGTAATCAAAAAATCCTGGAGGAAGAAATCTGAGGGGGATTTCGGACAGGTTCTCAACAGGAAATTGAGGAGGGCTGTGAAGGCATTGTTCTACTGGAGCAAAGACAAACACAAGACCTTAATGGAAGATAAAGAGTCTCTCAACAAAGAAATCTTAGAGCTACAAGATAAAGACTGCTTTGTTGGTCTTTCGGAAGATGAATGCTTATTACTCAAATCCAAGGTTAGTGATCTAAACTCCAAATTGGCTCGTCTGGATACATGGTGGAGGCAGCATGCTAAGGTGAAATGGGATTTGGAAGGTGACACTAATTCCAAGTTTTTTCATGCTTTTGCAAGTGCTAGGAAGAATGCAAATTTTATAAACAAAATCAAAGATGAAAATGGAGAAGAGACGGATGATCAGGCCTTGATTGAAGATATTTTTCTCAAATTTTCTTTAAAAGAAAATGGGAATTCAGAGAATGCAACTTGGAAGGTTGGCCGAAGAATAGCTTTCTTATGGAGGAAGAAGATTTACCTTTTTTAAACAAGGAATTCTCTATTGATGAAGTTGAAATGAATGTTAAGATAACAAGGAAATTCATTGCCCCTGAATATGATGGAGTTACTTACTCATTCTTAAAGAGCTATTGGGAAATCATCAAAGAAGATGTCTGGAGAGGCTTGAACCAATTTTTTATTACTGGAAAGATGAATTCAAGTTGGAAAAAGACTCTTATTGTCTTAATTCCGAAAGTTACAAATCCAAGCTACCCATCCAACTTCAGGCCGATCAGTTTGTGCAATGTGGTGTATAAGGTGGCTGCCAAAGTGCTTTTAAACAGGGTTTACTCTATTATTCATAAAGTTATCTCCTTCGAACAAGCAGCTTTTATTAATGGGAGAAATATAACTGACCATATCATGATTCCACACGAGATCTTCCACAAATTCAGATTTTCTAAAAACTATAACGGGATGGTATCTTTCAAACTGGATCTAGAACAAGCCTATGACTCTATTGGGTGGCCAACCTTGGAGAAAGCTTTGAGACACTTTGGTTTTCCTTCTTTGATATCTTCCTTAATCATGGAATGTGTTTCTAATGCTAAATTTGCTATCATTAGTAATGGAAATTATTCCAATTGGATTGAGGCAAATTGTGGCTTGAGGCAAGGGAGCCCATTGTCACCTTATATGTTTATTCTTTGTGCTCAACTGTTATCTAATGCTCTTAATCAAAGAGGTGACAAGATTGGCATTAGGATTTCTCCTAATGGACCTAGGATCTCACAATTGTTATATGCGGATGATATTCTTTTATTTTCAAAAGCAAATGTGAAGGAGGTCAAAAACATTAAATGTATTATCAATGACTTTTGTGGTTGGACAGGACAAAAAGTGAATACAAATAAATATTGTATTCTCTTTGGGAAATCGGTGAATAGAAGAATGAAGAAGAAAATAAAGAAGATTATGGGAATTCTTAGTGTTAAAGAATTTCAATATCTTGGAACAAAAATTTGCTTGAGGAGATTAGTTGCTCAAGACTTCAATTTCAACATTGAGAAAGCAATGAAAATGATTAATGTATGGGGTAGCAAATATATATCATTGGCCAGAAAATTCAACCTTGTCAAAACTGTTTTGTGTTCTTACACCATTTTTTATAGCACTCATTCCTTGATCCCTAAAGGCACTCTTGAGGAGATGGACAAATTATGTAGAAGCTTTATTTGGAACAAATCTTTGGATAATCATGGAATGCATTTTGTTAATTGGAAGACTCTTTGTTACCAGACTAGAAGTGGAGGGAGAGGTATACATTCTTGCCATGACAAATTTGGGCCTTTGAGAGCTAAAATTGCTTGGAGGTATACTCAAGAAGAGAACTCTTTTTTACATAAAGCTTTATATCCAAAGTATGGTTCCTATTTTGAAAATCAACTCTCTAAAAAGAAAGGATCTTCAGCTTGGTCTATTATCAAAAATGGTGGAGAGTTTTTAAGGCCGATTGTTAGATGGAAAGTGGGTAATGGGAGTTCCATCAACACTCTTAATGACATATGGATTTTAGATAAAAATCTTAATAAATGGCCTACTTTTGTCAATTCCCAAGATCTTAAAGGGGTTGTACTTGATAAGTTTATTTCCAATGGAAGTTGGAATATAGATGTGCTCAATGAAAACTTCGGCCCTGATTTGGTAAATCTGATCCAGCATACTAAAATAATGGGTGGGAGCTCTAAAGATGAATTGGAACTTCTGTATAGCAGATCTGGAAGTCAATTTCTGCATTGGCTTTTGAAAGTTCTACCCAAATTCCTCATAAAGATACCTATTGGAAATGGACTAAGAAAGCAAAGATGACTCCTAGAATTGAAGTTTTCTGGTGGAGGGTTTTTAACAAAGCTATCCCAACTTTCCAGTTCTTATATTATAGAAGATTGCAAACGTTTTTTGAATGTCCAAGAGGTTGTAAAATGGTAGAATACATTGAACATATTACTGTTAAATGCAGTAAACTGGGAGATGTTTTATATCATTTAAATAAATGGGGTTTTGACATTCCCAAATGCAATTCTTTCTCAGATTGTATTTCTTGGCTTTCGATTCAAAATGGTTAGCTTATCAACTTATATTATAATGCTATTTATTACAATTGGAAAGCAAGGAACAATTATGTTCACAATGGGATGGAAACTAGTGCTGTTTTCATTGCACTGGAAGTTATCTCTATGAGTGCAGTGTCCTTTTCCAATGCAGTGGATATCTCCGGTAAATGGGGTGTCAACCAGCTTCATAAGCTATTGGATGTTCATTGGCATCCCCCTCCACCCGTTTGGATCAAGTTTAATTTTGATGCGTCCCTTCTTCAATCTTACAAAGGTGGCATTGGAGGAGTTTCTAGAGATTACAAAGGTAGATTTTTGTCTGCATTTGGATATCCCATTACTCATTGAGATATTTCAAAACTCGAAATGCTTGCTGCTATTTCTTTATTAGATGTTCTTAAAGATCATTTGATGAAATATGATGGAATCATCATTGAAGGAGATAATGAAAAAATCATCAAGGACTTGCAAGATTATATGGTTCACAAGAATGAAGATTTGAGAGGTATGTTCAAAGACTATAAGATAATCATCTTCAATTGTATAGATAGAAAGTGTAATAAGTTAGCGGATCTTTGTGCTAACTATGCTATTGTTTCTTTCTTTATTTGGGATGATTTAGTTCTTAATAAGGTTCCTCCTACTTTTATTGCTTTGTTAAAGGAGGAATCTTATGGCTACATTTAATTTTTGCTTATAGCTTCTAATAAAATTCAAATGCACTAGTGCATTTTTCTTAAAAAAATAAAATAAATTTGGCCATCTAAATCCTTACCAAATTGCTTGGTCAGGCCCATCAAAGTATTAATGCTTTTATAATATAACATATCAAATTTCTTCAAAAAAAATTTCATATAATTTGTTTATCTTAGGAAGGTACAATCCTCTCTTTTCTTAACATTAAAAAGAAGGGAGAAAGTTAACTCCCCCATCATACTCACCTCAAATTCACTACTTATACTGGAAATGAATTCATTGCACAAATTATCATTTGTGGATCCAAAAAGAATATCATCAACATAAATCTGTACTATGAGTACATCTTCTCCAACTTTCTTAATAAATAAGGTGGTATTTACACTACCCTTAATAAAGGGTTTTTCTAATATAAAGTTATTGAGTTTATCATACCATGCCCTTGGTGCCTTCGTAAGGCCATAAAGTTCTTTCCTAAGCTTATAAACATAATTGGAAAAGCTAAATTCTCAAAACCTCCAGGTTGTTCTACAAAGAAATATCCTTTAATTACTCCATTTATAAAGGAATTTTTATCATCCATTTGATTTAGTTTAAATCTTTTAAAGCATGTAAATGCTAACAACACACTTTATGGCTTCTTGTCTAGCTTTGGGGGCAAAGGTTTCCTCATAATCTATTCCTTCTTTTTATTATACGCCGTAGCTACTATCCTAGCCTTTTTTAAAACTACAGATTTATAGTCATTTAATTTATTTTTGAATACCCACTTAGTTCCAACAACGCTCTTATAAGAGGGCATATTTACTAACTCCCACACATCATTTCTTATAAATTTATTAAGCTCTTCTTATATAGCTATAATAAAAAATTCATCTGCTAATGCCTCATATAAAATGGTATTTTCTATCATAGAAATAACTTTTGTATGGCTAACCTCATTTCTAAAACCATGGGTAGTCTTACACCCTATGGAAGGATCTCCTAAGATAAGCTCTCTAGGGTGACTTGATGAATACCACCAATCTCTAGGCAATTGATCTCAAACTTCTTTTCTATTTTTTAAATCAACATTTATTATCCCATGGGCTATTTTAGCATCATCATCATCATCATCATCTATCCTAGTCTCTGTAATTCTATTTCATTCGTCAAATACAATGTTGGTAGATTCCTTAATAATTAAAGTTCTTTTATTAAAAAACTTTGTAAGCCTTACCTACTAAGGAATATTCTAAAAATACCGCTCCATATTCCTACACATTAACTTTCCTAAGTAAAATTTTCCAATATTTAAGACAACATTTACACCCAAAAATGTGCAGATTATAGAAATTTTGTGTTCTAAACTTAAGTAATTCATAAGGTATTCTATTTAGTTTGGATCTGAAGTTCACTTGATTCATCACATAATAGGAAATATTTAATTCCATTACCCAAAAACATTTGGGCAAATCATATTCACTTACTATTTCTCTAGCGACCTCTACTAATGTTCTACTCTTTCTTTTAACTACTTCATTCTATTCTGGGATCTTAGGGGAATTATTTTTTTGATCTATTATGGTTTCTTGATAAAATTATTTAAATTTTTCATTTTAAAAAACACTTCTACGGTCACTATGAGATGTTGAGATTAAACATCATGCTTTCCTTTGAATCCAAATAAAAAAGGTGAATCTAGAATAATCATCCATAATTATAAATACAAATATTTTACCTCGAAGACTCATTTTATTGAAAAGTTCAAATAAGTCCATTGGAAGAATTTCTTAAAATCTAATGGTTACTATGTTCTTTATATAACTAAATGGTCACCTAGTTTGCTTTCCTAACGCACAACCACCACAAAGCTGTTCTTTGTAGAATTTAACTTAAATATGCTTCTAACAAAATCTAGTTGAGTGATTTTCCTAAGTGATTTCATACTTGTATGGCATAGTCTCATATGTCACAGCCAATATTCAACTATACTAATTTTTAAGCAAAAACCACTATTTGATGTATCAAGATAGTTCAATTCAATCATATAAACAATATTGATTCTTATTCCATCTAAAATAAATTTTTTCATTTAAAATAATTAAGCATTTTTTGGAGAAACTTTTAATATTAAAACTTTTTCATAATTAACTAAAGCTTAACAAGTTATATTTTAAACCTTCAACTAATAAAATATTTTCAATTATAAATCCATTAGTTTTTCCAGTAATACATGCACCTACAACCTTGATGATAGCATTATCTCCAAAGCGACTTTATCTCCACACATGATCTCCAATGATAAATTGCTTTAAATCTCAAGTCACGTGTTATGAGCATCCATTGTCCAGATACCACTTGCTATTATTGGGCTTCTTGTGAGAGCATACCTACAACATCATTCAAGCTATAATTTGTTGGAACTAATGTGGGTTTGGGTATTTCTTACACAAAGACGTATGAATTTTATGTTATGCTAATGATATTTTTGGCCTTCAAATCATGTGTTCTATGGTGTACTTAGAGTGCAAAGTGTATGTAATATGGCCTAGTATGCCTTAAGAATAACTCTTAATCCCTAGGTATGGATTCACTAGTCAACATGAGTGATTATATCTCCTTTTATATAATGATGTTTAATGATGTATTTAACTGTATCATTTTGTTATGCATATAGCCATTAATTCTTTTTTTATTTGTTATTATATTCATTATTAATTGTTCATTTGCACTCTTATACATGCCTAATTCCACTTTCAATGTATGCTCATTGATGTCCATTTTTATAACTAACTCTTATAGTTCTTGAAATGATTCCTATAATTCAACATGCTCTTTATTCAATCATGAAAGTTTGAATAGGTTGTTAGTCCTAATAAAATTTTCCCAAGTTTAACTAAGAGGGGGTGAATTGATAATTTAAAAATTCTCATGGATTTTAGAACACCGATTTAAGATATTTGACACAATGATAGATTTTAACAAAATATTTTTCAACCATAATAATTGAAAGTCTAGAAAATAAAAATGCAATAAAAAGTAAAAGAATAGAAGAACACCAAATTTTATAGTAGTTCGGTCTAACTAGACCTATGTCCACTCCCTGAAGACTCCTTCTTTAGTTATTGCACTAAATCAAAAGTGACTCTCCTTTTACTCCCACAGCAAGGCAGAGAAGCCCTTATAAAACCTCTCTTCCACTAACATTGTGTGGTAGAGTACAAACGTCTTTTCTTACCCTCCTCATGATGGCAAAGTACCAACATCCTTTATCACCCTCCAAGTGATGGAAGAGTACCAACATCCTTTCTCACCCTCCTGGTGATGGTAGAGTGCCAACATCTCACCTTCCTAGTGATGGCAGCGTAACGTGATCTTCTTTGAAAATCTTCTCTCAAGAGCCTTCAAGGAAGTAGGGAAGAATTTTGAAGAACAAATAAGAAAAATCATCTAGAAAATTGAAAATTTTAATTGGAACGTACTCAGATTGTAAAATATGTTCGCATATCAACTGTACAAATAGCTCAAAAAGCCCTGTACAACCCTAGATGAACCTGATTTTGTACTCTATCAGTTTGTCTATATAAACTGACATCATAATATATGAATAGTTCAAAACTGAACCAATTTGTCCAATACGATCATGTATGAACTTCATTTCTTACACTATGTGTCATCTGTACGAACTCCACTTTGTATAGAATGTATAGTTAAAATAAATCATGCTTCATTTGATACGAACATGGATGATTCCATTTATACTCTTGAAGTCGTCTGCAAGAACCCCACTTTGTACAGCACGGACAGTTCAAAAAATAATGTGTTAATATGGGACAAATTAGTACACACCCATTTCATACTATAGAAGTCGTTTGTATAAACATACATCGTACAATATGAATAGTACAAAAAAATGGCATGATTTGATTAACTTTGTTTTGGAGGAACTACCATGACAAACCATCTAGTATGATTTAAAATTGTATAGTATGATTATTTTTAAAATTTTAGTTTTGACTCACACTCCCAATATATGTGTGTACGGTTACCCAAGAAAAATAAAAGATTTATAGAATTTATTATATGAAACCCTAATCTACTATATCTTGAAGTCGTTGGTAGTCTGGAGTATAATTACCCTGAAATGTTAGTACACACAAAAAATAAAAAGAAAATATATCCAACGTATGTTAGGAGAAAAGTAATCAAAATAATATAAAACTTAATCTTGAAATCTAAGTTTTCATTCATTCTCATATTTGTAAGGAAAAATTGGAATGTGTCATGATGATAAGTATAAATCAAAGTGAGGATGAAAAAGAATTGAGTTGAATCAAAAAGAGGCATAACTAGAAAGTTAATGTCTATTTGGATTAGGAGATGAAATGGAGTTATCTTAGCCTCAAATAAATGACTATAGGCTTTTGTATTATCTTTTGAGAGAAAGTTCTTGTCAAGTTTGCTAGAATGAGAGGAAGAGGCCTTGGAAGTTCATGAGCGCTAGCTGCTACTAGTCATTTCTAGAGTTAGGACACAAGATGGTTTGAGATTAAAGAAGATTGTGAAGGAAAACCATCATATACCTTCCAATTTAAAGAAAAATGACCCTATCATACAACACAAAAAAAAATTTCAAACGTATGATTGTGAGATCGTATGGGACAAAAATAATTTTGTACATACGAATGAAAACTGCCAAAAATGAAACGACTATTTTTTAAACTGCCATTCTTGAGCAGTCATTTTGTATAACTTTTTGACCAGTATGATCATATAAATTAGAACATGTTCATCTGGGACCCTCATAATAAAAAAAATTATATCCGGTAGTTAGGTTCATCCACATATAAATTGATAATAAGATTATACATACATAATGGGGTTTTGTACATATGATCTGTGAAAAATAACTGACATTGAAAAACCGCCAAAATTACTATTTTTTATAGTACAAAGTTGTTTTGTGCAGTATGATATGCATACAAAAATTACATTTTCATCTACTCAACTTAAGGAAAAATATCTTGTACAGACTATAGAATTCATATAAAATGAAAGTGCTTCATATAGTACAAATGAAAAATTAACTCAATACATAATAAACAAAATTTTTTTCAAAAAAAAACAAAAACAAATCACTCAAGATTCATGATATGCAATAATGAAAAAACAAAAATAATATTAACAAAAAAACAAACACAAACTAGAGGAAAAATTAACAAAAGACAAACAAATAAAGAAATAAACAAAACACATCGACATACATGAAATACATTACAAATTAAATTTATTGAACTATAATGTATCAATCACACCTAATATGGTTCTTAAAATGCTAAACATATTAAAAGCTAGTAATTTTTTGAAAATATCTACAAGTTGATTCTTAGTAGCAACATGATGTTATTCAATTTCTCCTTTTTCCAAATAATCTCTAATGAAGTGATGCCTTATATCTATATACTTGGTTCTAGAATGTTGAATAGGATTCTTTGAAATGCATATGACACTTACATTTTCATAGAAAATCAATATTGTGCCAATAGAAAATATTAAATTAATAAGTTGTTATTTTAGCCAAAAAATCTATTCCACAAAACTACCTAAGACAATGTATTTTACTTCAAAAGTAAAAAGGGCTATTGAATTTTATTTTTTGCTAGTCCAAGAAACTAAAGAGTTTCTTATGAATTGACAAGTTCCAGAACTACTTTTCTGATCAACCCTACATCTTGTAAAATCTGAATCAGAATATCCTATGATTTTAAAAGAAGAGTTGTGCTTAGGATACCAAATCTCTAAGTTCTTAGTTTCCAAAAGGCATCTTAGAATTCTTTTAATGTCAGTCAAATGTGATTCCTTTGGATCAGCTTGAAATCTAGCACACAAACAAATACTAGACATGATATCCGATTTGCTAACAGTTAAGTAAAGTAATGATCCAATTATTCCTCTAAATTTCTTTTGATCAACAAATTTTCCCTTAAATTCCTTATCTAACTGTACTGAGGAACTCATTGGTGTACTCACCGGTTTAGCTTTATCCATTTCATATTTCTAGATTATGTATCCTTAATATACTTCTACTGGCTATGAAATATTCCATATTTTTTTTGCCTTATGCTAAAACAAGAATGTAACTTAAGTCTCCCATCAAACTCATTTCAAATTCATTAATCATTATTTTTGAAAAATCATCACAAAGCTTTTTATTGGTAGATCCAAACAAGATATAAATAACATATATTTGAATAATGCTTATGTCTTCTCCTACCCTTTTTAAGAAGAAAGTAGTGTCCACACTTATTTTAACAAATGATCTTTCTAGCAGGAAAGTTCTTAGCTTCTCATATCAAGTCCTAGGTATCTATTTTAGTCCATACAATGCATTTTTCAATTTAAACACATGATTAGGGAATTTTGAATTTTTAAAACCTGGAGATTGCTCAACATAAACATTCCCTTATATCACCCCATTAAGAAAGACACTTTTAATATTCATTTGAAATATTTTAAAACCTTTAAAATAGGTAAAGGCTAGTTACACCCTTATCACTTTAAGTCTGGCTACTAGGGAAAAATTCTCTTCAAAATTAATTCCTTCTATTTAATTATACCCCTTGGACAACAATCTAACCTTATTTCTAACCACTACACTTAAATAATTCATTTTATTTTTGAACACCCACTTAGTTCATACAATACTTTGATCTTTAGGCCTTTTAATCAATTCCCAAACATCATTTATAACAAATTAATTCAATTCTTCCTATATGGACAAAATTAAAAATTCATCAGAAAGTGTTATATTTATATTAGTGGGCTCAATCATTAATATAAAACCTGAGTGGTTCACTTCTTTTCAAAGTCCATGCCTAATTCTAACACCTTTATTTGGTTCACCTAAAATCAATTCTTTAGGGTAACTTTTAGAAAATTTCCATTTTCTAGGAAACTTATTTTCTCTTCCAACATTCTCTTCATGAAAGTACGAGATGCGCCAAGAGGGGGGATGAATTGGAAATTTTTTGTAATAAAGTAATAATTCTAAACAGGAGTTTTATTTTTTTTGTTTTTAAATTTTAAACAAAAAATTAACTTGATGCAGAAGCGAGTGATTAAAACATATTATATGTAAGTGGTGAAATTTGAATCACATAATAAAAGATCTAGAATTTACTTTTTATCAAGCAATTATAACAAATGTAAAATGAAAACTATTAGTAAAGTGCAGTAAATGGAAAAAGTAATCAAGAAGATTTATAGTGGTTCGGTCACTTGACCTACGTCTACTCCCTAGAGTCCTCCACTCTGAGAATTTCACTACTCAACAATAATTCTCCTTTTTCCCCCACAACAAGGCAGAGAAACCTTTACAAACCTCACTATCACCTTCCTAGCGTGTCGTAGTACCAAATGCTATGTCACCCTCGCGGTGATGGCAGTGAACCTTCTTATTTTTCTCCCTCATAGAGAAGGTTGAGTACCTTAGAGGATACGAACCTTTAAGGATCTCCCCTTAGAAAGCTTCCCACAAGATCTTCTCAAGCCATAGGAGGAGCAAGCATGCAGTAGGCTAGGAGCAACCGTGTGATCTCCCTCACACTCCTTCTCCCTCAATAACTCACCTTCTTCTTTCTCTCGTCATTACCATGACCGCTTTTTGTCTGCCAAAGATGAAGAAGCATACCATAAGTTCAAGGCATACAAGATTACCACCTTTCGAATGCTAAATCAAGCTGTCTTAAACTTTGAGGTGATGAGCTTATTTGCGTCCACTACTTTCCAATACCTACTCACCTTGGCATTCTCTTACAACCCTGAAAATTTATCTTTTCAATTCCTTAGGAGATCTCTTCAATATGTTCTTCCTCCATCCTTAGGTCCTTAGAAATACCAGATTCATCAAATACTATATGTATGGCCTTCTAAACTATTAAAGTCCTTTTGTTAAAAAACCAATAGGATTTGACAACATTAGAATATCCTAAAAAATTCTTTCATCAAATTTAGGATCAAATTTTCCAAAAGGAGTTTTACCATTATTAAGAATTAACACCTTACATCTAAAGGCATATAAAAGTGAAAGATTAGGTATTCTCCCCTTAAGAAGTTCATAGGATGTCTTGTTTAACTTGGATCTAATTTTCACCCTGTTAAGAATTTAACAAGCTCTACAAACCATTTCAGTCCATAAAAATTTCGGAAGTGAATATAAAGCCAACATGGCTCTAGCAACTTTTATCAAAGTTTTGTTTTTACTTTCAACATCCCCATTATGTTTAGGGGTCCTAGGTACTTAAAAGTTATAATCAATTCCTTTCTCTTTATAAAAATCTTTAAAATTTTCATTTTCAAACTCTCCTCCATGAACACTGAATTATTAGAGTTTCACACCCTATCTTTCTATGAATCCAATTAAAAAAATTCTAAAATCATCAAATGATTCACTTTTATGCGATAAGAATTTAACCCAAGTGAATCTTGATAATCATCAATGAATACATACCCAAAAATCTTCTATCTAAACTTACAGTGCATCACACAGGTGATCCATTGTGAAGTCTAATTTGGGTATCCCTTTAACCAACTCTTTCTGGGTAATCTTCCTAAGATTTTTCATGCTTGCATGAAAGAGTCTTCTATGTCATAACCATGATTCATCAGGTATTATTTTAAGATAAAAATCATTATAAGATTTAACAAAGTTTAAATCAAGCATGTATACATTATTTACCATATTTTCATGTAACACATTAATTCCATTTTGGCTTATAATACAGCTTATAGGAAAAAATTAACAGTAAACTCTTATTAAAAGGATGAGTAATACTCAATAAGTTAGTTTTAATCCTTCAATAAATAATGCATTCTCAGTAAAGAAATTATTCTTATTTCTAATCATACATATACGTACCACTTTCCTAGTGGTATTATGTCCAGTGTCACTTTGCCTCCATTCCTTGCTTCTAGCGAAATGAATTGAGTTGTATCTCCAGTCATATGCTTCAAACATCCATTGTCCCAAATTCTATCATGAGGATTAGCTTTAAGATTCAAGCAATCGGCTTTTTTGCATTCTTATGAAACGTACTTTTATTCTACTGCTGATGTCTCAATTATTTTCTTTTTAGGAATCTTTTGAATTGCCTCGACATGAGTGCAATACCTTCTTCATCCTTGAGCTGTGATTGATCACTTTTTGAGTCGTCAACTTTCAACATGATATTTTTCTCCTTCCGCTTATCACCTGCATCAATCTATCTTTATGTCACTCCTTGCTCGTAAGCAATCTGTGTTCCAAGCAGATTGTTAATAAAATAAATATTTAGGTCTTTTGACTCTATTATGGCAATTATCTTTGTATCATAAGTAGTAATGTAGGATTTTATTAACTTTTTAGAATTTGTTAGTTCCCTACCTAAAGCATGTAAAGGCGACTATCTGTATAAAATGAGTACATAAGTCAGTGATTGAATCATTCGATTTCATAAAAGTTTGTAGTCATGTAATACAATATTCAATCTAGATTGTTTCAACTCATTAGTTCCTTCATACATTATATAAAGTCTATTCAAAATTTATTTTCCAGATTTATAGGTTGAAACATACATAGTCTTCAGATTTCAAGGCACAGAAAAAATTGTTCAAATATTTTGCATTTAACTAAACTAAGTCTTTTTCCTCTAATATCCACTCAGCAAATGGTATTTTGATCCTAATGCCATCAACAAGTCTAGTTGGTCTAGTGCAACCTTCCTGTATTAAAATCAACATGTAATAGTGAAGTGATTATATAAAAGTAGATATATAATTTTTTTTAAAGTCGAAAAGAATGTTATCAAATAGCAGTGGTCTAGTGATCAAATATCCTTCAAGAGTGTTACAATTTCCAAAGTAGCCATAATCAATTTTTAAAAAGTTGTCTAAACCTTAATTTTTAAAATAGGCTCTCATACCACTTGAAAGTTCAAATAGGTAGTTAGACCTAATAAAATTGCACCAATTATAACCAAGAGGTGGGGTGAATTAGTAATTTAATAATTCCCTTTGATTTTAAAACATCGATTTAAGATATTTGACATAATGATAGATTTTCAAAAATGATGTTTCAACCATATTAATTTAAAATGAAGAAATTTAAAATATAAGAAAATGTAAAAGAAAGAAGAATATTAAATTTTATAGTGGTTCAGTCCAACTAGTTCTACGTCCACTCCCTAAAGATTCCTTCAGGTTTTACACTAAATCAAAAGTGACACTCCTTTTACTCTCACAGTAAGGTGGAGATGCACTTACAAAATCTCTCTGCCACCAACTTAGTGTGGTAGAGTATCGACATCCTTTCTTACCCACATGGTGATGGTAGAGTGCCAATGTCATTTGTCACCCCCTTATGATGATAGAGTACCAACATCCTTTCTCACCCTCCTGGTGATGGTAGAGTACTAATGTCATTTCTCACCCTGCTAGTAATGGTAGAGTACTGTGATTTTCTTTGAAAATCTTCTCTCAAGATCCTTCAAGGAAGTAGGGAAGAATTTTGAATAATAAATAAGAGATCCTTACCTTTGTAAAACCATGTGAATCCCCTCATAATTTCCTCTTACAAGATCTCTCATTATCTCTCTTCACTCCTAAAATACTCTCTCAAACACTCTCCTTATCCACTCATAAGAGAAATTCACAATAAGATATGAAGTGTCAATTTTTAGGACACTTATATATGAAAGATAAAAAAAATCATCCAAAAATTAAAAGTTTAAACTAGCACGTACTCAGATCCTATAGGACAATTACATATTATTTGTGCTAATAGTTTAAAAAGCCACATACGACCTTGTACAAACCTGATTTCATACTCTTTCATTTATCTGTATAAACTTATATTATATTATATGAATAGTTCAAAATTGAACCAATTCATCTGGTATGATCATGTACGAACTTCATTTCATACACTATGAGTCATCTATAAGAACCCCACTTCGTATAGTATGAATAGTTCAAAAAAATCTTGCTTCATTTGATACGAACATGGACGACCCCATTTCGTAATCTGGATGTTTCTTGTACGAACCCCACTTTGTATAATATGAACAATTCAAAAAATGATGTCTTCATGTGGGATGAACTGGTAAGCACCCATTTCATACTTTAGAAGTCAGTTGTATGAACATTACCAAAAATATTTTCTGGCATTATTTGATTACCTTCATTTTGGGAGAACTACCATGACAAACTGTCTAGTACAATTTAAAATCATAAAGTACAATTAGTTTTAAAAATTTATATTTTGACTCACTCTCTTGGTGTGTGAGTGAATGGTTAACCAATTATATTCACACTCTTTCAAACTCAAGAAAAATAGAAAATTTATGGACTTCATTACATGAAACCCTAATCTACTCTATTTTGAAGTCTTTGACAGTCTGGAGTATAATTTCCCTAAAATGTTAGTACATACAAACACCAAAAAGGAAATATATCCAATGTATGTTAGGAGAAATAGTAATCAAAGCAATAATATTTAGGTATCATTAAAAATTACATTATATAAAACTTAATCTTGAAATATAAGTTGCAAAGAAGTATTTTTAATTTTCTTGTAGTTTAATATTCTTTTTGTTTAATGAATCATATTTTTCTTTTAATTAACAATTCTCTTCACTTATTTATTCATGTTGCTTATCTAATACAATGTGATCAGTCCTTAAGTTTGAATAATTATTAATTAAATTTTCTTGCACTTTTTGTAATGAAGAACATTCTCATTTAAGGCATGTATGTTGTTTTTTCATTTTTTTTATTAGAATCATGCAATTATTTTTATAAAGAAAATAATTCATCATATGATAGCTTGCATACTTCAAAAGTATCGGAGTCTCCAATGCTATCCTTAACCATTAAGCACAAGTTTGTTACCTCCTCTTCTAGTTCACTTTCTAATGTGTATGAGTTAGAGTTCTCCAAAAAGCCTTTTGAGATTTCTATTTTATATTTTTAGCATAGCTTTTCTCCTCACTCTTCTCCTTTATTGAGTGACTCTTGAAGTTCAAGCAATCAGAATGGATGTGTCATGGCACTTTACATTCAAAGCAAACTACATTGATAGAAAACTTATTTTTTTTAGTGATTTTCCCTTTATACTTTTCAAAGTGGTGCTTTTGCTTCAATTTCAATAAGCTTTAAATAGTTTAATCATAAGTATTATGTCATCATTTTCATCTAAATTAGAACTATTATTTTCTGTATCATCATCTTTTGTGCTATTGTTAGGTCTTTCATTCATTCACCTACATCTACATGTAATTTACTCACCTTTTGCTTGTAAGAAATTAAAAAAACAAGAAAATTATCATTCGAGTAAGCATTCAAGTACTTAGATTCAAAAATAACATTGACTTTTGCATCCCAAGATTTGTGCAGGCAACATAAGACTTTATTGACTTTTTCAAAATAAGAAAATTCAATACCCAATACGTGTAATGATATTATGATTTAGTAAACCTAGTATACATGTAAAAAAAATTATTTCACTAGATTGCATGCAAAAAAGTTCATATTTAGGTAATAGTAAGTCCATGTGTGACTGTTTGATTTCATTAGTGCCTTTGTATGAAATGCAAAGCCTATCATGTATTTCTTTCACATTAGTGCAAGTAGAAACACGAATATAATCCTCAAATTTTAATACACAGGAAAAAAATTTAAATATTTTACATTAAATCATGATCATATACAGACCATTCAACAAAAAGAATCTCTATTTTAACTTCATTTATTAGATGAGAAGTTCAAGCACACCCAACTTCAAGAAGGTACCACATTCAAAAATTACTAGATTACAAAAATATAGACATGAGAATTTTCCAAAAGATAAATGGAAAATTATAAAAAATGTTGTGGTCAAGTAGTTGAATACCCATTTGAAGTGTTGTGCTTTTCCACACTGTACCATATGGATCTACTAAAGAAGTTTTAATCTAAAACAATAAAAACCTTGCTCTTATATCAACTAAAATTGCATATGGCACACAAAGAGGAGGATGGGAAATTTCGTTCTTTTAAAATATTTTTGAAGTTTTTTTTAAATTTTTTTTTCTTAAAACTAAATCTTGAAATACGAAAAGTGATTAAAATTTTTAAATTAAAACTTTGAAAAAAAACTCAAATGCAATTAACTTTTTTTTTTCTTTTATACTTGTGTAAAATATATATATTTTTTTTTTCTTTTCTAATTTTCAAAATAAAGATAAACCAAGAATAATCACCAAAATCATTTCTCACACTTGTAATCAAAATTAAAGTATAGAGTAGTGAAGTAAATTATCAAGTAAAGTGAACTATAGGAAAATTAAGAAAATGAAAACAAAGGTTTATAGTGGTTAGATTAAATAAACCTATATTCACTTCCCAAACATCCTCCTCTTTAGGAAATGTAGTAAATGTGTCTCTTATTTAACACATAGCTAGGCGGAGAATCCCTTCTCTCGTTACTAGGTGGAGAATCACTCTTAAACACTTCACACAAAAAGAATCTCCCTCCTCTCACCTCCACAACCCAATGGAGATGTCATTTATCCTTTCTCTTGTGAGCCTGATGAAGATGTTGATCCCACTTTTGCTTCTAAGTCCAATTGAGATGTAGATCCCTCTTTTCGCCTTCATGGTCGATGGATATGCTGATCCATCCTTTTGCTTTCATGCTCAATGGATATGCAAAAACCTTAGCCTCCTTGGCTACTGAGTCTTACCATAAAAGAATCACCTTCCTAAAGATCACCTCATGGAGCTCCACTTAACATAGCTATAGACCCAAGGTGCAAGCTAGCCATAGTAATCATGTGACCCCTCTCATATCTTTTAACTCCCTAAAGGAACATTCCCTCTCTCAACCACAGCTGATCATGAGTAGTCAAAATTATCAAAATGCCCCTTTAAGACCTATCTTGAAATTTATAGGACTATACGTTGGATTTAGGTTAGCATTATACTTATCAGACCCTAAAACTATTTTGGGACGCTTAAGACTATGTTTGATCCATGGTCAACCCAAATTGAGCATAAAAGTCTAAAATTTCCAAAATGTCCCTAATATTTTATCCATGGATTCCATAGGTCAAAATAATTCAAGGGTCACCAAGGCTCATTCCTATCCAATGCTCAACCCATGTTGGCCATGGATAGGTAAAATTTTTCAAAATATCCTTTAGAAATCAATTCTCTTTTCCTAGTATTAAACCATGTAAACCCAAAATCAAGTCCACCAAAACCTTAGCTAAGGGTCCCTTACACTTTGGACCACCCTCCTTTGGTTATGAAACCCACTTAGGCTTACCCAACTGGGAAAAGGGCTAATCAAACCTATATAATATGTCAAAATTTAAATAAACCCAACCCAAGCCAAACAAACTAAATCTAAAGCATCATCATACCTCCTTAACAGTTCTAGATATTCTTGCAGATAAGCCAATAAGTTAGCCCCTCCTATGGTACAAGCTCAAGGTATGGCCAAGCCAACCAAGTGAACCAAAACTTTGAAACAACCTAGACAGCTCATCACTAGCCTTAGACAAAAATCTAGGACACTTGTACACACACTACTAGAAACTCCCCAATAGCCAATGCCAACCTAAAAAATTAGAGATGGCTAGATTTTTAGCTTGGTTCATTTTGAAAAAGCTATAAAGAAGCCATCTCAAAGAAAAACTTGGTTCACATAGAGTAAACCCCAGCTCATCACATCCATAGGAATGATTTAGGACACTTGTAAAAAAGTTATAGGAAACTCCTCAACTGCTAGTATAAGCTTAGAAAGCTAAGGATGCAATATATTTACTTCCAAAACCTATAAATAAGCCACCGTGGAATAAAACTAGCTTTTGTAGACTAACCCACCAGGCTCCTTAATTAGTGTGTGAGTGATCTCAATGCATTCCCAACCTCCATATCACTTTTCTGGTGTGAGATCTACTAACTTCTAGTGAGCTATTCATAGTGAAAAATTAGATTTTGAATGAATGCTTCCCAACCCTTACAATCTTCAACAACATTGTTTACCAAGGTCAAATGAACTCATAAATACATTCCATTTATTTACAGGCACATCAAGTCAAGGTATATGAAATTTTTTATCATAGAAAAAATATTGTTTATATAGTATTAAGCCAATATGTAATCAAATGGGATCTAATCATTATTGTATGCTGACATCCCTCTTATCCTTTTAATCAATTTGGTTAAGGCCCATTCATCAATCTAATAGGATTTGAGGAATAAAGCTCAAAGATATTTATTTTATTGTAGAAGGATGAAGATAAAATTCCAAACATAAATTCTATATAAATAAAATGGATGGTAGGTATTTACTTGTAGAAAACTCTATACAAGTCTTATGTTTTCTCTCAATTTGACCTAAGCCTTCCAATCTTATATTAGATCATGCATATCACATGAGAGCAGCTAATAATAATATAAGCCACTTTTAATCCATCACATGTAAATTTCTGCTAAGTTAACAAGGATTTAATTAAATCCATTTTACTGATTTAATTTAATCCAAAAAATGAACATAACTTTAAAAATTTATAACAAATTCACCTCTGATCTAAATATTATAAGTAACACATAAATGTATTTAAAAAAGTTGGTTTGGAAATAGAAAAAATATAATAATAGGTAATAATTAGTCTTATATATAATTTTAATTTAATAATATATAGTGATTATGATTTTTTTTATCATTTAATCACCTTTGATGGGCTCTTTATATGTTGTACTTAAAATGTTAGTATAACAAATAATAACCAATATATACTATAGATAATAAAAGTTGATCTACCCAAAAATATTTTAAATCATCCAAATAATTAGCCAACCTCATGGAATTCAACACCCAAGTTTAGAAGGTGGAATGGGGTTACCCTGTATTTTGTCTCAGTATGTCTATAATAGTTAAATTCTACAAACATATCCCATTGCTTAAATATTTTGATAAAGATATTTTTAATGATAGCCTATGGATTGCTTCTATCATGATGGGAGTTTGCATAATAGATCATTGATAGGATGAAGGAGAAATTATTTATATATTGGACCTCCTCATGTATGATTTTACTATTTGTATCTTTTTGAAAGAAAGAAATGTTTTTATTATTCCATTTGAGATTTTTTTTTTTTTGAGTTTGGGAGAAAGAGAAGTTGTGATAACTGCCCTTATTATCAAAAGATAATGAATATTATAAAACAAATGATCTTGTACTTGAATATTATTGATTTTTGCTTTTGATATACAAAACGGGTCAAGTTGTAAGGTTTGAATGATGTTCTTATAAAGAAGGACATAATCAAGCTTGTTAAAGGCTCTAACATTGCTAAAGGTCAATATTGGAATGTTTATATGGATTTGGTGGAATTTAAGGCCATGTTTTTGGCCTTATATAATCATTGGGTCTTAAAAATGCTTAGTTGATTAGTTGCTGAAGGGCATAAGTAGAAGTTGTATTTTCAAAGGAAGCATAATGTTGGATATCCATATATTATTTAAGTATAGAGAATTTTTTGTGGTTTGTAGTTGAGGGATTTGAGGTGGTTTGATTTGTTAATATGTTTTCTTAGGCTAGTGGCAGGTTATTAAGATTTAAGATCAGCTAGAGATTTTCCTATAATGAAATGTCCATCTATATAGTGGCTAATGTTAGAGTTTCTAATAGCTAAGGTTTAGGTTTCCCTTTTAGCAATTGCAAGGACATTTGTAGTGGTCATGGAGGTAGGAAATTTATAATATTTCTCTCCTTGGCTAGAAGGGATGTTTCAAGATTTTCTACTCTTACGGTGGCCCCTAAGTTGAAAATTATATCATGTTATTCAGTAAGATTGATTACACAACCCATAACCTAAATAAGGGGCGGGTTTTCAATCATATAAGACCCTTAGGGTTTTTATTATTGCGGCTGAGTTTATGTCTAGGGGTCTCTCTAATTTATTTGAATTGAATCCTGATCTTTACTTTAGAACTTTGGAGGCTTCCATATATCTCATTTATGCTTTGCTGATGATTTTATTATTTTTACTAATGCAACTTTTAATATAATTCACAAAATTATGGAGTTTTTCAATCTCTTTGAAATGGTTAGTGGCCTTTCTTTTTGTAAAAATAAATGCTTCTTTATTGCTTCTAAGAGGATCTCCAATGAGCGTATTTTAGCTATTAAAGAAACTACTGGTTTTACTCATTCTAACTTGCCTATCAAGTATCTTGGTGTTCCTTTGTTTAAGGGCAAAAGACAAACTTTTTTGTTTGACGATCTTATTGACTCTGTTCAGAATAAGCTCTCATCTTAGGATTCTAACTTTCTTAGTTTTGGTGGTAGAGTGACTCTGATTAAAAGTGTTCTCTGTGCTTTACTTGTTTACATGTTTCAAACCATTTTTCCTACTCACTACTCATATTGTTTGCAGTAGGATTCACAAGATCATTAAAAAGTTTTTTTGGAAAGGTACTTCCTCTTCTTCTAAAATTTCTTTGGCTATTTGGGATAAGTGTTGTGGTTTTTTGGCTGAAGGTGGTCTTGGTTATAAAACTTTACATGACCTTGCTAAGGCCTTCTCCTTTAAGCTTTGGTATAATTTACGCACTAAAGAGAATCTATGGGCTAACTTTATGATCTCTACATATTGTGTGGGTAACCATCCGACTAATATCTCTCCTAAAAGTGGGGATTCTAAAGTTTGGAAAAGACTTTGCAAGGTCAAATGGGAGGTGGATCCCTTTATTTCTTGGGGGCTTAGTGAAGGAAACATTTTCTTCTGGCAAGATAAATGGTTAGGTATAGACTCTTCTGATTCTATTCTAAATTCTACTTCTTCTGCATTCGTTAAAGTTAACTTTTTCTTTAATGAGAGTTGTTGGGATTATGATAAACTTTTTAGTATGATTCCTGACTATTTTACTCATAGTATTTTAAACCTTCCTATTAACACTACTTCCAATGATATTATTTTATGTGACTTATCCAAAGATGGTGTTTTTGACCTTAAGAATGGGTGGCACTCCTTTAGAGAGAAAGGAACCATTGACAATATTTTTTCTAAAATTTGGCATAAGAGCATCCCGTCCACGATTTCTGTATTTATGTGGAGAGTTTTACATAGATTTATTTCTATGGAGGACAATCTCATTGAAAAGGGTTTCAGTTTAGCTTCTAAGTGTCAATGTTGTTTTCACATGGAGAATATGCATCATGTTTTTGTTTCTAGCCCTATGGCTATTAGAACATGGGTTTATTTTGATGATATGTTTCAACTTAATTGTTTTAATTTTCATCTTTCTCATTATTCTTTACTTAATTCTTCGTTATTGATCCTAAAGGTCACATTCGCAATGATACACATTCCCTCATTCTTTGGTTTCTTTGGTATGAGAGGAATAACTCCATTTTTAATGGAGTGAAAATGAACAATCTCAATGTTATTCAAAGGGTGAAGGATAAGATTTTAGCTCTGGTGGATGTTAACTTGATTTCTATTAAGAGCTTTAAAGTCTGTTATAATGTTAGCACTACTTTAGGGGTTAATTGGGAGTGTGGTCCCTCTTCTCTTAATGTTATCTATTGGAATAAGCCTTCTCCTAATTTCTTTAAATTGAATGTTGATGGTGTTATCTCTGATTCTATGAATGGCTGTGGTGGCCTTATTCAGAATACTAATGGCCATCTTATAGTTGCCTTTGCGGGCCCGGTTCAAAAAGGTAATGCTGGTACTGCTCTATTAGGGAAATTCTACATGGTATTCAGTTATGCATTCCTCTTAATTTAACTAATTTTTATATTGAAGTTCACTTTGGAGTGAGCATTACTCCTTTTCAAGATCTGGAGGAGGTGTGTTGCTCCCCAAATAACTTCTTTCATGTTAGGGAAATTAAAAGGCTTTTGTTGTTTATTAATTCATCTTTTTGCCATGTTAGTAAGGCTAGTAATTCTTATGCCACTTGGCTTGCTAATTGAGGTTGTAGTCTTGACTATTTTACTGATGTTATTCCATCTACTATTACAGGTCATCTTAAAAGGATTGCTTTACCTGGATGAGTGTGGTATTCCTTATGTTAGAACTTGAATGTTTTTCTGGGTTTTGGTTGTCCTGGTTGGTTTTCTCCCATGACCTTTATGTCAGCTGGGCCTTTTTGATGTTCTGGCACTTTGGGACTTATCAGTTGTTCTTGGGGATTTTTTTTTCCTAGTTCTCCATGCTGCTTTTGTTTTTTTTGGCTTGAGCTATTATGGTCATCTTATCTTTTGTTGGTTTGGGTGGAGGCTCATTTTCATTTTTGCTGTTGGGGTGCATTGCTGGATTGGTTCTTTTTCTTTGTTGGCTGTGCAACTTTCCTGTCTTTAGGGCATTATGTGATGCTGCTGTAGCACTTGGTTTTCCCCAATTTGGGTTATTGGTGGATATCATATTGATAGTTTTCCTTGTTTAGCTAATGTCTTTGTGGATTTTGATTGGAGCAATGATTTTTATAGGTTTGTTGTTGAAGGTCGGTCCTAGTGTTGCACTCTTATCTGGTTGGGTGCTGGGGATAATGGTGGGGTTTTGGCTAGGATTTTATCTTATATTGGTGGGTTTGCTAAGTGATGCTGCTGGTTGTATTATGGTTGTGTCCTGCTTTCTGGTCCTTGTTTATCCCAAGATCTTTGCTGGTTATCTGCTGGGTTGCTCGAGGGAACTGTGTTGTCTAGAATTAAATTGTTGTTGTCTTTGTTTGTTGGTTCTATGTTTTTAACTGGGTGGGGTGGTCTGCGTTTATTATTTCTGTTTGGTTTCTTCTTAACCCATCCTATGCTTTTGGTATTTTGAGGATGAGATGGTGGAAGTTATCTATGGAGAATTTGGATGGCTCCCCGGGTAGGATTGAGTGGCATGTGGACTCTCCTAATGAGGCTAGTATTAATGAGAGTATTCTGAGCTCTATTAGTCTAAATTCTAAGACTGGTTTTACTTGGAAAAATTTTGTTTTTGGTTTCTATTTCTCTAGCAACAACTCCTTTTTTTGGCAATTATTCTACTAATATCTTATTTTGGTGTTGTTTTTTCTTGAGCATCTTTTCTTCTTTGCAGGTGGAGCTGATTAGGAATGCTTTCCAGTTTTTGATATAAGGATTTGGCGTAATTGTAATCATTATATCCTTCTTTTTGGATGCTTGGCTATAGCATCATTAGAATGTTTCTAGGGTTCCTTGTAATTTTTTGTCGCAGAGACAATTGGCTTGTAGGCTTTCTTTTGCTTTGTTTTGTAGCTCGTAAGAGCATTAGTTTTGTAGCTCGTAAGAGCATTAGTGAGCTGATGGTCTCCCATAAGGACTATGTAACATATTTTTTATATTAATGCGTAGGCCCCTCCGTGGGTTTTAATTAAAAATAAAAAATAAAAAAATATAAGACCCTTAGGGAGTGTTCATTCCAACAGATAGAGAAGGTGATTTCATTAGGAAGAGTGGTGTTATTTTCAACTTAAATGCAAACCCAAGCAAAATTTAACCTAGGTTTTTCTTTTACAGTAACAAAGTTAATTGATAGTCAGCTAGCAATTTTTTATATTCCCATTAGGTTCCAGCAACTAAGTGGTAAGTCTATAATTTTTATCCATAGTAGGATCATGGTAAACTCTTGCCTTCTAGGATTGAAGTTAGTGACCTTTTTTGTAGTATAAACATTTCAATTGGTTAATCGATCCTCACTATTTAAAACAAATTAGTTCAACTATTTTTCTTTTTAAATTAAATAAATAAATTTAATAAATTTAGTGATAAGTTAATTTAAGTTTAATATATTATAACCTTTAGATGAGTATTAAATTCATATAATTATGATTTATCAAATAGAACATTATCACATAATATCACCACTCCGTGTGAGCCCTTGACATAAATAAAACCAAAAGCTAAATAAACTATAAAAGTGAAACTTCCCATGTGATGTGGGACTAAATAACTTTGTTAAAGTTTTATGTTTATAAAAAACACTATTAAAAAAATTTTAAATTATTTTTTATAACATGAATTTTCTTTCTTTAAGTTGATAATATTTAATTTTTTTATCTATATTTTCATATTTATTTAATTATACACCATAAACAATTACTTTTTTTACATATTTAGTTATATGCATGAATGATTTTGATATTTAATTTTATAATATAAATTTGTAATACATTTTATAGGTATAAATTATATCTAAATATGTAACATTAATCAATAATAATTTATATCAAATTGTATGCTTATATGTAAAATAAATTTAGATTTAAAATCAAATTTAAAGACTAAAAATTTTAAATTTTAAAATTATAGAAAATATTATGTGTGACATCTTTTATTTTGTAGTCAGAAAATTATATGATTATATAATTATTATATTATTTAGACCTTACTTAAATAAATTTAATATTTTTTTGGCAATTAGTTCAACTCAAGTCGAACCATTGAATATTGAATCTCTCATTCTTCTTGCATGATGTCTAGTTTAATTTTCACAATTATGCCCATCTCTCATTCAAATGCCTAAAACCTGTTATATTATCCCTCATACACGTGATGGTAGTCACATTTACCTTAGCTCATAACACCCTCTTGTATTTTTGTTCAATTACCCTAACTAAGCCCCTAACATCAGTCCTTCCTCTCCTCATATACCTCTTTTTCTCACCTCCTTCCACTTTGCTCCTTCCCAAAACATTAAACAGTCAAAAAAAATGAAGGAAGAAGTTATGGTGGGAGCTTGCTGGCAATGATATTGATGTATCCAACTATCTTTCTCCTATAACAATGACCCTCGACACATCCCATTCTCCTTCTCCTTTTTGCATCTACTTTTTTCTTTAGGGGAAACCCACAAAGGGGCCTACATGTTGATCTGAAAAATTGGATACAATGTCTTTAAAGGGATCTCAAGCTCGCTAATGCTCGAGAGAGCTATACAAAATATCAAAATAAAATCTAATATCTCAAGATCTTAACTAACTCAAGTACAAAATATCCTAGGTACAATCAAGGGAGGCAAGAGGCCATTAACCAAAAATATGAAAAAATAAGAATGATGTCATTTGATCCAGTCTTTTCATCCCAAAATATAGAAGCTAAAAAATCTGCAATATAAAAAACCTACAAGAAGATTATCACAAAAGAAAAAAAACATGCTTTTGAAATAGATAAAACCCTAATTTTCCGTTTTCCAAAAAATCATTATTAGCAAAAAATATTTGAAGACAAAAATATCATAAGATTGTTACAAACCTAGATTCAAGGATTATAATTTTGATGATAGCGAACATTTCTAACATTCCTATTTTCTAACTATTGCACATTTGTTTTGGTTGCCCTGCCTACTAACATTTCAGGTCCAAAAGGCTAATTGTAATTCAAGCCAGCTCAAGATTGGGTAGATTATAACTGAGTCAGATTGTATGTGTAATTCTAGTGTTTTTACCTTTTCTTGAGTCAAATGTAATAAGGTGGATTCTGATGCTAAATAACCTGTATACACACACTCTGGGGGAGAAATTTAGTAAGTTTAAGGGTTTTTTGTTTTTGATCACATCATACAGGATGATCCCAAATCGTCTTGAACGATTATTTAAAAACAAAAATCCTAGTTAGGGCTCCTATGTTAAGACAATCAAATTAAGCAAATCATCCTAGATGATATTTACATCAGCCTGAACCATAGGCTCAAATAAAAAAGAATCAATCGCCAAAAACTTTTAAGTATTACAATATTTTTAGATGATCCCATATCATCCTAGAAGATGCATTACAATCATGCCAAAATTAGTCAAGTGATTAAGAAAGTAATTAAATTTTGATTGATCGATAATATCATCTTGGACAATTATATGATCATCCTGGATGATCAATTAGAAAAACCTTAGTTTTCTCCTGAATCACCTGAATGACCAGAATAATTTACTGGATGATATTCCTATTTTTGAGCTAATCTTACGGGATGATCTAAGAATCGTCTTGGATGATAAGTTATATTTCTTCATCATTAAACATGTATCTCCTAGATGACCAGAATGATTTTATGGATGATAATTACTGATTTTGAACTAATCATATGGGATGATCTAAGAATCATCTAGGATGATAAGTTCAATTTCTTCGTCATCCAACATATATCTTCTAGTTGACCAGAATGATGTATTGGACAATATGTATAGTTTTGAACTAATCGTACAAGATGATGTCTACATCATCCTGGATGATCTGAATAAATAGTTTGTTCTTAATGTCCAGCCCTCCTAGATTGTCCAAGCTAAAAGGGTTGAAATACACTAATCGTACAGGATGATTTGTCAATCGTGATAATCTTTGATGGCAAGTTGCAATAGGGCAAATTTTAAGCCCTTCTTTATAAGATCTCTTGATTATTGATGTTGAGACCTTTTGTTGCTTTCCTAACTAACTTTTGAATTTTGATCCATGGCTAACTTTGGTAATTGAAATACTACGAAAGGGTATTCCATTATCTAACCACCATTGTTTGATAACATACCTTTTGATTTCTTGAAAACACACAAGTCCACATTGTTACAATATATAGATTATCCCATGCGGATACTTATTAAAGAAGGATATTATGCACCAACTTGTGAAATCATTGGCATAAAAACTAAACATCCATTTATTGAATGGACTTTTGATGATAAGGATTTAGCATAACTTAATGGAAAATATTTAAGATACTTTTTCTGTGCAATGAAATCTAAAGATTACATGCGTGTCTCAACTTGTGCTACTAGTAAAGAAATATGGGATAGATTGTGTATTACTTATGAAGGCATAAGTGAAGTTAAGCAGTCTAGGTTGAATATTTTACTTCATGACTATAAACTATTTTGCATGAAATCTAGTGAATCAATATCTAAAATGTATACTAGGTTTACACAAATTATCACTTCCCTATATGCTTTAGGAAGAGAGCTAACTAACTATGAGAAAGTTAACAAAATTTTAAGATGCTTGCCTTTCTTCTTTGATGTTAAGATAACTACTATCACTGAATCCAAGGATTTGAATACTTATTTAATTGATAACTTACTTGGATCACTCATTGTATACGAGCAAAGAGTGAACCAAAAACAACTTGATACACATGAGAAAAAGAAGGAGAAAACTATGGTGCTGAAGGCTAATGATACAATTTCTAGCTCTTCTGGTTCTAAAAGTGATGATGTTTCCTTAATTACGAGGCAATTCAAGAGCTTTTTAAGGAAGTAACAAAAGCACCATCAAAAGTGGAGCGAAGGTAAGAGTAATAAGAATTCTAAAGATTCTTCTTATATTATTTTTTTAATGCAAGAAGCCAGGTTATATAAAACCTAATTGTCCTAATTTAAGGCTCACCCGAGTAAGGAGAAGGGTGAGGAAAACCCAAGTTCAAGAAGGAAAAGAAATAGATCTAAAAGGGTTTTTAGGAGGATTCTACATTAAACTATTTTGAGACTGAAGCTGAGGAGAAGTTATTAAACTTGTGTATGATGGAAGACAATCATCTTGGTTAGTTTGATCAAAAAGAGGTATACAAACTTTCATATGATCAATTGCTTAAAATTTATGAGAAAATTCATTCATCTTATAGAAAGCTTAAAAAATTTCATGCTAGCTTAATAATTGAATTTTTTAACTTATAAAAAGAGCATGAAATTTTGATTAAAGATCAATCTACACGTGATAGCAATCACATGAAACTATTGGATGTGTTTGATGAATTGAATAAATAGCATGAATTATTAAAATCATCCCACTCTGAACTTGAAAATAATTTTAAAACATTTATAGATGAATTTGAGAGTAAGGAACATTATTTAAAAGTTGATTATTCTATTTTAGAAAGTGCTAACTCATTTTTTAAAGCTGAATTGAAAGCACATGAGAAAACTAGGGTTCCACCCACTCCTGAACAATTTTTCAATCCTTATTTGAAGCCAAAATTTTTGAAACCTAGGAAGAGGCACTACAACCTGAATAGATTAGTAAATCCTTTTCCTGGTGTTAGATATTTTTCATGTGGCATGCTAGGACATATTTCGCACACATGCGTCGTGCACCATAGAGCACATTTGGTGTGGAGACCTAAATTGCATGATTCGCAGCATAACACACATTCATTTCATTCTTCTTTCCATAAGAAGCGACCTAAACTTGTTTGGGTTCCTAAATATAATATTTGATGATTTTGTAGATGTGCTCTCACCAAAGTCCTCGTGAGAGTATGTGGTACCTGAACAGTGGATGCTTGGTGATGCCAATAAATTCATTTTAATAGAGGTCAAGGCTGGAGGCAAGGTCACTCTTGGAGACAACACCACTAGGAAAGTGGTGAGTGCAGGTATAATCGATATCTCTAAGAACCTTTTGATTGAAAATATTTTACTTGTTGATGTCTTAAAACACAACTTGCTTAGCATCAATCAGCTTTAATATAAGGATTTTATTATAAATGTTTTGTCAAACACATACATCATTAGCTTGAATTACAATACTATTTTATAGGGAAAAAGGATCAACAATGTTTATATGGTTGATTTAAATAATATTGAATGTGTTGCATCTTTTTGTTTAAAAATTGTTGAAGATGAGTCTTGTTTGTAGCATAGGAGGTTATGTCATGCTAGTATAAAAATACGTAGAAACATAACCCAAAAAGACTTAATGAGAGGAATCCTCAAGCTTAAGTTCACTAAGGTCCAACTGTGTGATGCTTGTGAACTAGGGAAATAAGTCAAATCGTCTTTCCATTCCATTAAAGATATTAGCACCTCTAAACTTTCAGAAGTCCTTCACATGGATTTATTTGGACCCATTAGCACTGCCAGCTTGGGGGGAAATTCTTTGGAATTGTTATAGTTGATAACTACTCAAGGTTCACTTGGATTAAATTTTTATCACATAAAAGTGAGTCATTCGATGAATTTAAATCTTTCTCCACTTGGATTCAAAAAATGCTAGGTTATGAGATCTTGACCATTTATAGTGACCATGCTGGAGAGTTTAAAAATGAGAGATTTGAAACCTTCTGTGAGAATTAAGGGATTAATCACAACTTCTCAGCTCTTAGGACCCCTTAGCAGAATAGGGTAGTTGAAAGAAAGACAAAACCTTAGTTGAAGCCACTAGAGCCATGCTTGCTGAGTATTCACTTCCAAAATACTTTTGAGCTGAAGCGATAAACACAACTTATTATGTGTATAATAGGGTGAATATTAGATCTAATCTAAATAAGATACCATATGAGGTCATTAAGGGTAGAACACCCAACCTTTCTCACCTACACATCTTTGGTTGTAAAGTTTTCATTCTAAATAATGAGAAATCACTATTAGGAAAATTTGACCCAAAATTTGATGATGTATTCTTAGGCTATTCAAGTGTAGGGAAATCCTTTTTTTTTTTTTTTTTTTTTTTTGAGGAAATGCAGAAGCAATATTGTTAAAAGAAAGCTAATTACAATTTACCAATGTCATCATATTCCTCCTTTAAAACTTTTAAAATAGGAGGAATACTACACTTTGTAATATCATCCCAAATAAAATCATTAATCAAAGCAATGTTAGCACACAAGTCGGCTAACTTATTACAATCTCTATCAACCCAATTGAACATAAGCAAACTAAAATCTTTTAAACTAAAAGGTGGTACCTCAAAGCGGTCATCCACTGTTTCAAAAAGATTGTAACCTTTTTGAAGATGTTTGATAACATTTGCATTGTCTCCTTCAGCAATAATACCTTTATACTCAAACATCCACTTTTGTAAGAATCGGTTGAGAGACTTGACAGCAAGTAAATCATGCTGATTCATGTCCAAATGGATCACATTGAATCTGAAAGCACATAGAAACCTCCCTTTGTGATCCCTGAAAATTCCTCCAATAGAAGCCTTATAAGAAGATAGCAAGCAGACATCCACATTCACTTTAATCCAGTCAGGTGGTGGAGGATGCCAAGAGTATTTTAGCAGTCCAACCGACTGATTGACATCCCAGATTCCTGATGAATGTTTAATAAGAGAAGAATTTGTTGAAATAGAAGACAATGTAATAGTGTTATAAGCAATAAACACTTTATTGTCTTCCCCATCTCCATAAACTCCTTTACTACTAGATTTCCAAGATAAAAAAACCATCATGCAATACATATTTCCCAACACAATCTACTTAGAAGCACATTGATTAAGCCAATTACAGCATTCATCAAATCTATAAAAAACTGGGATATTAAACCCCCAATTATTAAGAATTTGAATAATCTGGTTTAGTTTTGAACAACTCACCACAGCATGTTCATAATTTTCAGACTTTAAGCAACCTCTCGGACAGAAATCAGATTCTATCAATCCTTTATGAAGCAGAAAATTGAAGGTAGGAATCACCTTATGGTAAATCCTCCACCAAAAATTCTCAACCCGAGAATTTAATCTGAGATTTTTAAGCCACCCCCAATACTTCTTGGAAGAATCATTACAAGCCATAGCATTATACACAAGATACGAAATTGTCTTACCAGACATTTGATTAATCATTTCCACCTGATCACCTTGTTCAAAGGAATGAATATCAATTCTGTAAATCAGCTAGACCAAGTCTTCACCAAAATATTTTCTCAGCATATCCAGATTCCAAGTGCCGTTAGTAATCAATTTGTCTACTAACAGTTCAGGTTCCAGCAAAATAGACACAAAAGTAGGCCACTTCATGATACTTTTATCAAGAATCCAATTGTCTTTTAACACATTAATGGATCTCCCATCTCCAATTCGCCATCTTGTAATATTATCAAGAGCTTTGGCACCATCTGTGATGATTTTCCAAGCATCAGACTTCTTCCCAAAAGAATTTGAAAATGCCAAACCATATTTTAAAGACAAAATTTTATGCAGCAAACAATCTTATCATTCAAATAATTCCAAGTCAACTTTGCTCTTACCGGGCCAACATAATTTGAACAAGAATGGATACCTCTACCGTCATATTCAATTGGTCTACACAAAACTTCCCAATTAACATAATGAATACCGTTTTTACCATCTTGCTTATTCCAAATAAAAGTTCTACTCAATTTATCTAGCTTAGCAAGAATGCATTTAGGAACTAGAGCATGAGCCAATTGGAAGATAGGAAAAGCCGAAATAACAGACTTAATAAGAGTAATCCTCCCTTGTAAAGACAGAAATTTGTTTCCCCAAATATTAATCTTCTTCAAGGATTTATCTAATAAATCCTGGAAATTATGATGAACTAATCTTCTCAAGGCTATCGACACACCCAAGTAAGTCATCTCGTTCACCATTTTAAGCCCCATAATTCGAGCAATGTTTCTCCTTTTCTTCTTCTTAACTGTTTTACCAAAAAGAATGACAGATTTATTGTAATTTATATGTTGGCCCGTCCACTTGCAGAAATCCACCATTATTCTTCTAACCTCTTTAACCATCTTGATACTTGCTTCAGAGAAAATAATAATATCATCTGCATAAAGCAAATGAGAAATTCTAGGGATACTAGAATGTACTTTGATTCCCACCAAGTCTCCTTTATTAATCAAAGTATTAGAGAGCAATTGAGAACATAAAATGAATAAAAATGGAGAGAGTGGACAACCCTGACGAAACCCACTCTTAGCCATTATCCATTTAGAATAATTGCCATTAATCAAAATAGAGAACTTAGCATCCACCACACAATCCATGATAAGTTTTGAGAATTTACAAGGAAAACCAAAATACCTCAAGACTTGTTCCAATGCCGGCCAACCCATGTTGTCGTAAGCTTGTTCCATGTCAACTTGAATGAAACCATCCCTTTTGTAGATTTAGAAAATCTAAATCTATGAAACATTTCATGAGCCATGAGAATATGTTGAGATATCGCTATTCCCTTCAAAAAAGCAACTTGTTCATTGGTAATGAGATTGTGAATCAATCCTTGCATTCTATTCAGGAGAATTTTTACAATCAATTTATAAATTGATTTCCACAAACTTATTGGTCTATAGTGAGAAGGAAAAATAGGATTTTCAGTTTTCGGAATGAGAGCTATAACTGTCTCTTTCCAACCCGGTTCTATGACTCCCATAGAAAACACATTCTGAATAGCATTCCAAGTATCACTTTTGATTATTGACCAATAATTCTTTAAGGAGTAAGGTATACTATCTATACCTGGTGATTTAAATCGTTGCAGGCCTTTAAGAGCTTCAGTAATCTCTTTCACCGGGAGATCAGCATCCAATTTTTTCCTATCCTCAGAATCCAGGACAGAAAAACTAGGTGGCCAATCTTCTAACTTACAATCTCTGAACCACCATTTATGACTGAAGTAATCAACAAAAATATTTTCAATCACATTCTGCTCCTCAACTTCAATACCATCTTCATTTTTTATTTTCAAAATCCAATTCCTGTTCCTTCTACCATTGGCATAAGATTGAAAAAAGTTTGTATTTTTATCACCATTCTTTTCCCAATTGATCTTAGTTCTTTGTCTCCACCAAGTATTCAACCGTGCCAAAGTACTGTTAAGATCATTCACCTTAGATCTTAAAAGAAAGATCTTATCATCAGAAAGAAAACCAACAGAAGCTTCCTCCATTTGTAATACAAAAATGTCTTTCTTAAGATATTCCTTCAATTCATTGAGATATTTTAGTTTTGCTTTACTACAAAAGTATAATGCTTTGAAGGATCTATTAAACTTTTTATTTAAGATTTCAGCAAAAGAACCACAAAAACTGTTGTTCCAAGCATTACGAACAATAGAAGTAGAAGCCGGATAAGACGACCAATGGTCTTCAAATTTAATAAATTTCTGAGTTTTAGGAAGTTTACTCACAAGATCAAGCAGGATAGGACAGTGATCAAAAGCAATCCTAGGAAGATGTCGTAACACCATCAACTGGGAAGATCCAATAGCAGTAGAATTCATATAACACCTGTCCAATCTTTCCAAAATTTGAGCTTCACCCACCTTATTGTTGCACCAAGTAACAAAAAACCAGCTTCATGCAAATCATTATTGATCAAAAATTCTTTCATATCTTTTGCACCTTGAGAAAATAAAAATCTCTTACCACCTTTCTTATCTTATTTGGCCAATAAGAAATTATAAACTCCACCTATGATAGAAGGAATATCCTTAGAGGAATAAGATTCAATATCCCTCCAAAGTGCTCTCCTCCCAACCGCCTCTTTATAACCATACACAGTAGAAATTCTCCAAGTCCCCATCTTCAAAATGTTCAAATCACCAATAATACATTGGGAAGAAGAAAAACATAAATAAAAAGAAGCAAGGTTGGATCTCCAAACAACCAAAATACCACCAGATAAACCATTAGAAGGAGAGTAACAAAAATCCCAATCAGTACCAATTAAATAATTGATATCCTTCCTACTAATCGAGGTTAGTTTAGTTTCCAACAACCCAACAAACAACACCCCATATTCCTTCACAATATCTTTCAAGTATAGAGAAGCTTTATTCTTCCTTGCTCCTCTACAATTCAAAAAAATTATAGAGGCCATTAATGAAGAGAAGGGGAAGAATTCCCCACCTTATTTTTAACTTCTCCCTCAAATCATCTGTTCCTAAGAGAAAGCTTAATAGGACCTAGTCCTTTAAGCTGTTTGGAATATTTCTTTTTAACAGAAGTTGAGCTATCATCTCTCTCCTCCAATTTGTCATACAAAATCTCCCCACCACCTTCCATATTGCTATTTTTAACATCAGGAATTATTTCCAATTCTTCAGCCTCAATATCCATAATGCTTTGAACTTCATCAACATTTTTATTTCCCATGTCACATATTTTTTCTTCATTAGCATAGTCCTGAACAATTTCTCCTTCTTCCCCAATATCACGTAAAGAATCAAATTTATTGGATTGAGATAACATACCAATCTCAGATGTAGACTTCCTCAGTAGATCTGAAGAATCCCGAACTGGACTTTGCACATTATTCATAACCTCCACATTTGTTTTATAAATTTTTGTTATAGATTTCTTCTCAATAACTGCTGCATCTTCAACCTTCTTTTTTGGCCTTTTCATATCAACAGATGGTAATTTTCTCCTGTTAATCAATTTCTTCTTTCTATAATTCACATGGATCCAAGGCCCATAACTATCTTCAAGAGAATCCAATTCTGCTGTCTTCTTATCAATATTGTTTACTGATTCCTTTAGCATATGAGGTTTATTCAAACCTTTATAACTTTGTTGAGCACCATTGTCTTCCACCACTACAGCCTTCTTCTTCGGGCAAACATTCTTCATGTGACCAATTCTTCCACAAGAAAAACAGAAAGAAGAAATCTTTTCAAATTCAATTTTTTGAAAAAATTTCCATAACTCCCCTCAACCCAAACACCACAAGGTAGTCGTTCTTCTAGTTTCAGACGGACACAAATTCTCGCAAATTCCCTTCTACTCTATTGAAACATACTTCCATCAATCATATAAGGAGTCCCAACCTATGAAGCGATCCTACATACATTCACCTCATCCCAACAATAAAGAGGTAAATTTGGTAATCTTATCCAAACTAGAGCTATAAGCCCTTTTAATGATGAAGGAGAAAACGTCGGAGACCATTTATTCATGCCTATGATATGCCCATTAACATACCAAGGCCCATTATTCATAACAGAATCCACAACTTTATCATCTTCAAAAGCACACAAGCTCCATCCCATACCAAGCATTGTAATGTGAAATTTACCAAACTGAGCCCATTGCCTTCGCAGCTCATTGCTAATCACGTAAAGAGACACATTCTCTCCAAAAGCTTTAACTACTAGAGCATTATGCAGTTTCTTAATGTTCTATGTTTCCTTCTCCACATTAATTTTAATAGTTGCACCGTCTTCAGCTAAAGGCAGACTGTAATCTAAATAAATGACACAGATATTTTCTTTCTTCTTCCAAGTATTATTCAATGTATTACCAGTAGGAAGCTTTGGTAATACCACAAAATTTTCTACCAATATCCCAGAATTAAGCTCTCTAACAGGACAATGCCGAACAGAGATCAAATCTTCTTCAGTATTCTTCAACAGAATTCCTTCTTCATTAGTTTTGGTATTCAGAACCAAAACATCTTCTAGATCTACTAAAACCACTTCTTCATTGTTTACAATTTTAGACCCAGCAATCAAATTGTCTGCCTTGAAACCGTTCTCGACAACACCATTAACCAGAAAACCAGAGTTTTCTACCTTTACGCCAGAAGATTCTTGATTCTTCAAATTAAAATTTTCAATGAAACCCTTAGAAACAGGTTTCTAAATTTTACATCTATTTTCCACCAATACCTCTTTACCTTTACTAATAATAATCTCAGAATGTTTAGCAGGAAGAAATCCTCCTTCATTGATCGCCAATGCACCACCCTTCCTCATCTTCAATAAAGCTGAATCAGAATAACCAAACGCCGGAAAAGATCTTGTAGGATTAAACCCACCACCATTAGAAGATCATCTAGCTTCGCCGGGATCTCCAAGAATCGATGTTCGACGAGAATTCTCCACCATCGGATGGTCGCAAAAAGACCGCAAACAAGAAATTGAAAATTCAGAACACTTTGGTAGGGAAATCCTTCAGAGTGTTCAATAAGAGGACTGTGGTGGTGCATGGAGGAGACAACTCATGTAGTGTTTGATAAATCTAATTTTGAGAAGTCTAGATTTAAGGAAGTAGATGAAGAAGGTGACATTACCCGAGGAGTAAAAAATACAAATATGGAGGAAAGGGTAGAGCCTCAAAACATTGATTAAGTAGGTGAGATTATCCAAGGAGTGGAATCTACAATTTTGGAGGAGAGGGTAAAACCTATACACACTTTTCCTAGAGATTAAAAATTTTCTTCGAGTCATCCTAAAGAACTTATCTTAAGAGACCATTAGAACTAGGCATGGACTTAGAAAAGACATTAACCACTCAGCCTTCATCTCAATGATTGAACCCACCAACATAAACCAAACCCTTTCTGATGAATTTTGAATATTAGCTATGCAAGAGAAATTAAACCAATTTATTAGGAATTATGTTAGGAGCTTGTACAAAGATCGAAGCGCAAAAGTGTAGTTGGAAACAAATGGGTCTTTAAGAATAAAATAGATGATTCTAGTGTGGTGGTTAGGAAAAAGGCGAGATTATTGGCTAAGGGGTATAATCAAATAAAGGAATTGATTTCAAGGAGAATTTTGCCCCTATAGTTATATTTAAAGCAATTAGAGTGCTACTAATCTTTGAGTGTTATAAAGGATTTAAGCTTTTCCAAATGGATGTCAAGAGTGTCTTTTTAAATGGGGTAAAAAAAAGATGTATTTATAAAGCAACCCCATATTTTGAGAGTTCCTAATTTCTAAATCATGTTTATAAATTAAAAAAGGCATTGTATGGATTAAAATAGGCACCCAAAGCTTGGTATGAGAGGCTTAGCACATTCCTACTAGGGAGGGAGTTTGTTAAAGGGAGCTTAAACACCACCCTTTTTTTGAGGAAAGTAGGAGGTGAGTTACTCATTATTCAAATTTTTGGGATTTAGCATAAGACAAATGGATGATGGAACCTTTCTTAATCAATCAAAATACATTAAGAACAACTTGAAGAAATATGAAATGGATAAATCCAAGCCAATAAACACTCCCATAAGCTCCAGTGTTTAGTTAGATAAGGATTCAAATGGAAAATCTATTGATTAAAAGAAGTACAGAGAAATAATTGGATCACTTCTTTACTTGACTGCTAGCTGACCTGATATAATATTTAGAGTTTATCTCTGTGCTAGATTTCAAGCTGGTCCTAAAGAATTATCCCTGACTACAATTAATATAATCCTTAGATATCTCTTAGGGACCCAAAACTTAGGAATTTTTTATCCTATGCACAACAATTCTTTTTAAATTATTAGATATTCTGATTCTAATTTTGCAGGGTGTATGGTGGATAGAAATAACACTTTTAGAACTTTCTAATTCATAGGGCAGTCCTTAGTTTTCTGGTCCAGTAGAAAACAAAACTCTATTGAACTTTTCATTATTGAGGCTGAGTACATTACCTTAGGAAGTTATGTGACCCAGGTCTTGGTTAAAGCAATAAATTCTTGATTTAGGATTACCTGTAGGAAAAATTTCAATCCTATGTGATAACAATAGTACTATCTGTATCTCTAAAAATCCTATCCAACATACAAGGATAAAACAGATTGACAAAAGGCATCACTTTATTAGGGACCATGTTAACAAAGGGGACATTGAGTTACAAAATGTAGCAACTAAAATCCAACTAGCTAACATCTTTACTAAACCATTGACCTTTAACACATTTAGCATCTTCAAGACTAGATTGGGTGTGATTGACATAAATGCATGAACTTGATGATTACTGAACTCTGAACTTTATGTTTTTTTATCTTTCTTTTGTTTTTGTTTTCTAATATTTCTTTTATTTCTGACATTTTTTTATTTTTTCTTAGATTATTGATTTTTTTTTATTATTTTCCTTATTTTCATCTCTTATGTCTTTGTTTTTCTTTTAATTTTCTTTTGGTCACTACTAAAATGATATTTTATGCCTAGTTTTTTGTTTTTTGAAAATTTATAATCAATGATAGACATCCCTAAATCAGTTAAAGAGAGAAACATCATTGATTGTTTCCCTTCCTCTAACTTCTTTTAGCAGTGTAATTTTCTTTTTTAAACAAAAGACTATCTTAAATTAACAACTAGAATTTATAATTAAGACCTTTTCTATCTTCTTATTATAATCTATCTTATATAAATAATGTTCAAAGTTATTAAATCATTTTTAAGCTTTCATAATCTTGTTGTTGTATTTATCATATGAATTTGATTCTGCTTTATGGTTTACTCCTCCTTATATTAGAGAATGAGTTTTTCTTCTCTAATATCTGGAAGATATTCTTACAATTGAAAGTATTTAAAAGTTTTGAAAGGGAGCTAGCTTGCAAAAATGATAAGAGACATAAAATGAGACTAAAAAGAAAAACTTAAAAGATGTGCAATGTTTGCCAAAAAATGAAAGAAACATAGAGTGTATCAAAAATTAAAAGATGCGTAAAGTGCGCCAATCAATTGACAAAAAATATAAAATGAGCCCATAAGAAAGCAAGTTTCCTTCTCTTTCAAATCTTTAAATCTTAGAAGAATTAATGTTTCACTTGATGTTTTCAAAGACTTAATTTCGAAATTCATGATTATGACTAATTACTTTGTTATATTATTTTATAAGATATTTTTCTTGAATGAATTTTTGAATGGATCACTTTTTCTTTTTCGATTGCTTTTTTTGAGTTAGATTTTTTATATTCAAAAGATGGTTTGCCCTGTAAGAAGTTTGAACTAGGGATAACAAGATCGATTGTTCTACCATTTTTTAGATTTCGATGATGTTAACTCATTTTTAACAAGTTTTTAATTCAATCACATTGAAAATTTATCATATTCTTGCATTGATAAAAAAAAACTTTGTTTTTTTGTTCTTTTAAGTACTTTTTAACATCTTTTCATTATTTTATGTTTAATTTTTTATTACATTTTTATGTTTTGGTGTATTTTTTGATCACCTCCCTCCATCATCAAAATTTCCATTTTTTTATCTCATCAACCTGGATGATATTCCTATTATCTTGAACGATATCATCACATCACCCTTTATCATCCATCTAACAATTGATCTGACTCAATTACTTGAGAACATCATAAACAATTTATACCATCCTAAATGATCTGATCAAATTATACTTCAGTTATTTATAATCATCCTAGACAATCTACATATTCATCTTAGAAGATCCACATGGAAAAAATGTTAAATATTTTAAAATCGGCCAGTATGATTTATTATTATTAATCATCCTAGATGATCCACCTAATTGTCCGGGATGACACTTTTATCAACGGTCATCCAGCATGACTTTTCAAGATGATTACCTATGTCTAATCATACCAAATGATGTCTGATTGTCTGGGATGATAGGACTACCTTTTTGACCAATCATCCTGGATGTCATAAGTTATCCTGATCATTTTGGATGATGTTCTCAAATCTTTATACATAGCTTATTTAAAACATTATTCTCACCCTCAAATCCTCTAATTATTTTTTCCTTCTCACTCATACTCTCAATCCTTGTCTATGGCTGGTGGGAAAAGGTCCAAAATAGTGACTAGATGTTCTTTGAGAGCAACTATCAACCCTCGATTCACTGAGGCGACTGACCAAGCCACCTATCTTTAATACTTGTTGGGATCACACCTTCATTGATTGTCAATCCTCGAATGCTCACCTACCGATAATCAATATGTTCACTCATAACTCTCTCACATTCATTCTGACACTATCTTTCCCGTTTAATTTTAAACTCGTCTATGAGTTCTTTGCTAGTCTTAGTATCAATGCCACTTACACCGCCCTATAATCCCATGATCATAAATGCCTAGTAGAGATTACCTACCAGTATTTCCAAAAAACTCCTCCAACTTTCTACTTTACAAGGCAAGCTTCATACCTTGTCTTTAGATCCTGATTATAACTGGGGTACTGTCAACCAACTGCTAAGGAACATAAATGTTACCTAGCATGATGGTGCCTCAATCACCTTAGTGAAAGATGCTAGAATAACTCAATATGTCCTTCAAACCTCAGTGAACCTAAAGGCTGATGACTGTATCCACATAACTCCCCTTCTCTCAATCACCACCTTCTACATAATGACACATAGGAAGTTCAATGCCACTAATCTTCTCTTACATTACATTGAGCACCTGACCAATAATAGGGATCTAGGGCACAAAAGAAAACCTAATCTTGCCTTAGGACACAACATAGCTTTATATTAGAAGCCAAATACAACTTTAATATCCTACCCCACCAAACTATTAACCTACCTACTATACCAATAGCTCCTTCTATGTTCTTTACAACACTCATCTCTATCCAGAGCATGAGAAGGCTGAGGGAGCCAAGGAGGAAGCTATTCCTGTACTTATTCCAATCTGCCAGTAGTCACAGCTAGATCAGCTGATGGAGAGGTTTGAATAGTGGGAGGCTAGGTTTGACTCCTATATTACTGCATAAGAGCAGCAACATGAGGTGGATGTTTCTCGATTCGATGCATATGTTGCACACAAATAGTACCAGCACAACTAGGATATGGCTTGGTTTGGGGAGCAGTTTTCTTACATCTTTAGTTTCTTTCAGCCACCACCACCACCTCCTTCACCTGATTAGGGCTTTTCATACTTGTTGTTTGTTTTGATGTTTTTGTGTGATGTTTTTATATTATTGTTAGTCTCTTTTTATATTATTTTATTCGTATTTATTTTTTTTTCTTCCCTTTTGTGATGTCAAAAGGGGGAGTAGTGTTAGAGCTAGTATTATTATTATTTCGTTATATTATATCGTTGTATCATTTAGTGTTTATACTAGTTCTACTATATCAACTGCTTATTTTAGTAAAATTTGTACTGCCTGGTTCATACTATTCTCCTTTACTTTATGTTTCAGCCTTATTAATCTTGAGCTGAATTTCCTAACAAATGTTTGCCCTCATAAAAAAAGTGGATATTATTACAAACCTATATTCAAGGATTATAATTTTTATAATAGTGAAGATTTATGACATTCTTGTTTTCTTACTACTGTTCCTACTGCACATCTATTTTCGTTTCCTTGACTACTAACATTTTAGGTCCACACGGTCAATTGCAATTCAAGCTAGCTCAACATTAGGTAGATTAGGATTGAGTCAATCTGTAAGTGTAATTCTAATATTTATACCTTTTCTTAAGTCAAATATAATAAGGTGGATCCTGATGCTAAGTAACATTTCACACATATACTTAGTGAGAAAAATTCTATAAGTTTAAGAGTTTTTTTTTTTTTATCACATCATACAGGACTACCCCAAATTGGCCTGGATGATTAGTTAAAAATGAAAACCCTAGTTAGGGCTCCTATGTTAAGACAGTCGAATTAAGCAAATTATCTTGGACGATATTTACATCGTCCTGGATGATAGGCACAAATCAGAAATAATCAGCCCCCAAACTCTTATAGGTATGATATTATTTTTAGAAATCATATAGTACGATCTCATATCATCCTGGACAATGCATTACAATCATGCCTAAATTAGTTAGGTGATTAAGAAAAGTAATTAAGTTCTGATTTATATTATCCTGGATGATCGTAGGATCATCCTGGATGATCATAGGAACGTCCTGGATGATCAGTTAGAAAAATCTTAGTTTTCTCTTGAATCACCTGGACGACAAGAATAATTTGTTTGACAATATTCCTATTTTTTAACTAATCAAACGAGACAATCCAAGAATCGTCCTAGATGATAAGTTTTATTTCTTCATCATCCAAAATGTATCTCCTTGAGGAACATAATGATTTTGAACTAATCGTACAGGATAATCCAAGAATTCTTCAGGACGAGAAGTTATCTTTCTTCATTGTCCAACATATATTTCTGGTCAACCAGAATGATGTGCTAGACATTATGTATTATTTTGAACTACTCATACAAGATGATGTCCACATCGTCCTGGACTATCAGAACAAATAGTGTGTTTTAATCATCAAGCCCTCCCAGATCGTCCATGCTGAAAAGGCTGAAATACAGTAGTTGTACAGGATGATATGTGGATGATCTTTGATGGTAAGTTGCAAATTAGAGCAAATTTTAAGCCCTTCTTTATAAGATCTCTTGATTATTAATGTTTAGATCTTTTACTGCTTTCTTGACCTAAGAAAGCTTAGAGAAAGAGAGGGTGAGCTTCGGAGAAAGTTAAAAACTTATGAGGGGATTTAGTGAGGTGTTCTCAAAGGTTGCTACAAGTAAGGATTCAAGTCGTATTCTCCATTCGTCATCCATGGCTCTTTGGTGGCTCAAGGAAGGTCTTCTTTAGCAATTGATCAAGGTTCTATGCCTGCTTCAAGAGGAAGCAAAAGGAGGTTGAGTTCTCTGCCTCATCGGGGTCAGTAAAACAGAGTTTGTAAATGCTTCTCCGCCTTACTGTGGGAGAAAAAAGAGACTTACTATGTTTTAGTGCAATACTCAGAGTATACGCTCCAGGGAGTGGACGTAGGTCATGTTGGCTGAACCACTATAAAATCTGGTTTGTTATTTCTGTGTTACTTCCGCACTTTACTTTTCAGCATATTAATTTTTGTGGTTGATTGCTCTTGTTTTAAAATATTTGAAAAGACTTTAAAAAGTTTTTACTTTGCATTTAAGAATTTTTAAGACTACCAATTAACCCCCCCCCCCCCCCCCCCCCTCTTTGGTAGTCTCGGGCTAGTTCATAAGGACTTAACAACCCTAACGAACTTTCAAAAATACTGAGAATGCCAATAACATTGGCGAGAAATAATTTTTCAAGGTATGGCCTACTCAAGGGACCCAACCAATAAAAAGAGATCAAGCAATTTATCACTAAACAATTGATGGACTCAACCAATAGCTAACCAACACAATAGCTAGTGTTATCACAAAAAAACATAAGGATCATGTAGAGAGAGTTGCTATTTACATGTTTTACATTCTTGCAACTTATATTATTTTGATGATTTCAAATATTATTGTTTTTATATATCTCCTAACACTTTTTGGAAGTTTTATTTTTGCTCTAGTGTGTACTAACATTTCAGGAAAATCAACTCCAAGCGATGAAGACTTCAAATTATTCTTTTGTAAATTACAAGTTTTGAAATGAAAGGGAGTGATTGTAATTGAGTGAAAAATCACAATACACACTCTTGGGGGACAATTTTTATGAACTGATCGTACGGGACGAACTTGGTTCGTACTGGACGATCATGTCAATTAACCCTCAGAAGAGCAATGGATCGAACAGGCGAGCAGAAAATTTTCTAAGTCCTAATCGTCCAGGACGAATTTAATATTTGTCCCAGGACGAATGTCTTTGGATTCTCACTTTCACTGTTCGTCCAGACGAAATAAATTTTTGTACCGGGACGAAGCTCTCTATATGTGATCGTATAGGACAAATTTAATTTTCGTCCCTGGATGAAGCTCTCTGTATGCGATCGTACAGGACAAAATTAATTTTCATCCCTGGACAAAACGCTCTGGATAAAATCATCTGAGGACGAAACCTGTTCGTCCCAGGACGAACCAAACCGACTTACGTTAGTTGGTTACGTCCTGTAGAATTTTGGGGATCGACCTATGTAATAACCGTTTCGTACCGGACGAACCTAGTTTGTACGAGACGATGAGCGTGTACGAACATAGTTTGTACCAATATACATTAGGTTCATCTCTGACACTTTAAGTAAAATCGTCCAGGACGATCACTATCGTACGGGATGATCCACTGCGTACAGAATTGAAAACTTGCTGTTTTTGGGCTGTTTTTCTTGTCTTTTATATATATAGTCCAAATTAGACTGCCACCCAATCTTTTTGCTCATTGATCTTCGTGCCTATTTGAAGAAGAGCAAAGGAGAGAGAGAGAGAGAACATTAAAAGAAGGATTTCTACCATTGGAGCATGAAGGCTTTGCATAGTGTTCAAAGGTAAGATTTCCTACTTGTGATTTGAGGTTACTTTACTCTTTTTTTTTTCTTCTTTCTAGATTTCTTGAGAAGAGATCTATCAAGGAGATCCACTTCTCTGCCGACACTAGGAGAGTGTAAAAGGACGAACGGTTCTCTGCCGACACTAGGAGAGTGTAAAAGGACGAACGATTCTTTGCCGACACTAGGAGAGTGTAAAAGGACGACGGTTCTCTGCCAACACTAGGAAAAGTGCAAAAGGATGACGGTTCTCTACGCACCGGGTAGTGATGAAAAGAGTGATTGTAAAGGCTTCTCCGCCTTACTGTGGGTGCAAAAGGAGAGACACTATTGGTATTAGTGCAATACTCAGAGGGTGCCTCTGAGGAGTAGATGTAGGTCTGGTTTAGACCGAACCACTATAAATCTTGTGTCTTTTTATTTTACTGTTTTTTATTTTCTGCATTTACTTTAGTGTTCTAAAAATTGTGGTTAAAAAACTTTTTATTAAAAAAATATCATTAAAGTTTAATTTCGGTTAAAATTATCAAAAAAGAGAAAATTTTTTAAATACCAATTCACCCCCCCTTTTGGTAGCTTTGGGACATTAACTTAGGTTTAACAACCTATTTACTAGACTCAAAAAGTGGTATCAGAGCTCCGTTTCAAAATCATAAGTTTAAACTACTTTTTGATTAACATAGATGGCTACATTTGGAAACCAAAATACACCTGAGGGTTACTCTATTACTAGACCTCCACTGTTTGACAATATACCTTTCGATTTTTGGAAAACACGCATGTCTACTTTCTTACAGTCACTTGATTATCGTATGTGGATCTTAGTCCAGGAAGGTTATACAAAACCAACTAGATTAGTTGATGGAGTTAGGGTAGAAACACCTTTTGCAGATTGGACTATAGAAGAACGTGACTTAGCTCAACTAAATGCTAAATGTTTAAATAGCTTCTTTTGTGCTTTAAAATTTGAATACTACATGTGGGTTTCCACTTGTAAAAGTGGAAAGGACATATGGGATAGACTTTGTATAACTTATGAGGGGACTAATGAGGTTAAGCAATCAAGACTTAATATCTTATTACATGATTATGAATTGTTTCGCATGAAACCAAATGAATCTATTTCTGACATGTACACTAGATTCATACAAATTGTCACTTCTTTGCAAGCACTTGGTAGAGAATTAACTAATGCTAAAATGGTTAACAAGATTCTTCGTTGTTTACCTACTGCTTATGATGCTAAAATTACTGTAATTACAGAGTCTAAAGATCTAAACATTTATTCTATTGATAATCTTCTTGGTTCACTCATTGCTTACGAGCAAGGGGTTAGTCAAAGAAAGATTGATGCAGGTGAACCACGAAAGGAGAAGAATATAATACTAAAAGTGGAAGAGTCCAAGAGTGAACACTCACAACCTGAGGATGAAGACGATATTGTATTAATGACTAGACAATTCAGAAGCTTTCTGAAGAGGAAGCAGAAGAGACGTCAGCGATGGAATAGAGGTAAGTTTAATAGAAATGATAAGGTTTCTAATGAAGTGATTTATTATGAATGCAGGAAACCAGGTCATATCAAGACTGATTGCCCAAAACTCAAAGCTACTCCTAGCAAGGAGATGGTATAGGAGAAACCAATTGTAAAGAAGGGCAAGAAGAAATTTCAAAGAGCTTTTTGGGCAGACTCAGCTTCAGATTCATCAGAGACTGAAAAGGAAGAAGAAGTTACCAATATTTTCTTGATGGCAGATAGCATAGATCAATCAGATCAAGAATAGGGTTGCTCTCATACAAGACCTCGTGAGAGCATATGGTACCTAGATAGCGGATGTTCAAAGCATATGACTGGAGATACTGCTCAATTCATAACGCTGGAAGCCAAAAGTGGAGGCAAAGTAACACTTGGAGATAACACCACAAAGAAGGTGGTTGGATCAGGTATGATTGGAAACTTGAAAAACTTTTTAATTGACAATGTGTTGTTGGTTGAAGGATTAAAGCATAATTTGCTAAGTATAAGTCAGCTATGTGATAAGGGTTATAGTGTAAAACTTTTTCCTGCTAGCTGCATATTAAGCATAAATGGTAAAGATGTGTTGAATGATAAAAGGGTAAATAATGTTTATATGCTAGATTTAAATTGCATTCATACTCCTACTGCCTTTTGTTTAAAAACTATTTCTGATGAGTCATGGCTTTGGCATAGGAGACTTTTTCATTCTAGCATGAAAAACCTTAGAAAGATTACCCAAAAGAATTTAGTGAGAGGTATACCTAAATTAGACTTTAATAAGGACCACCTTTGTGATGCATGTCAATTAGGTAAGCAAGTGAAGTCCTCTTTTCAGTCCAATAAGGATCTTAGGACTAGTAAATCTTTGGAAATCTTACACATGGATCTTTTTGGACCAGTTGGAACTGTAAGTCTAGGAGGGAAGGTATACGGATTTGTTATTATAGATGATTACTCAAGATTCACTTGGGTTAGATTTCTATTTCATAAGTGTGAATCATTTGAGGAATTTAGAAATTTTTCGACTTGGATTCAAAGGAAATTAGGGTGTGAAATTATTTCTATACAAAGTGATCATGGAAGAGAATTTGAAAATGAGAGATTTGAAAACTTTTGTAAAGAGAAAGGAATTGATCATAATTTTTCTGCACCTAGAACCCCTCAGCAAAATGGGGTAGTCGAAAGAAAAAACAGAACATTAATAGAAGCCGCCCGAGCAATGTTGGCAGAATACTCACTTCCTAGATATTTTTGGGCTGAGGCGGTTAGCACTGCATGTTATGTTCTGAATAGGGTGAATGTGAGATCCAATTTAAATAAAACACCCTATGAGTTGCTAAAAGGGAGAACACATAATTTATCATATTTGCATGTTTTTGGTTGCAAGGTGTTTATTCATAATAATAGAAAATCTGCCTTAGGAAAATTTGATCCAAAATCAAATGAAGGAATTTTTGTTGGATATTCAAGTGTTGGAAAATCTTATAGGGTATTCAACAAAAGAACTTTAATCATTGAAGAGACCACACATATTGTATTTGATGAATCTAGAAACTTGGAAGAGCCAAATGTTATTGAAGATGAGATTGAGGATAACTCACAAAAGATTGATAGAATAAACTTGAAAGAAAATGTGGAAGAGAATTTGGAGATAGAAAATCCTTTGCCTAGATATTTGAGATATTCTAAAAACCACCAAAAGGAATTGATTATTGGTGAACCTAGTGAGGGTGTTAGAACTAGGCGTGGATTAAACAAGGAAGTCAATCATTCAGCCTTTATTTCAACTATAAAACCCATTAATATTGATCAAGCACTTTCTGATGTATTTTGGATATTAACCATGCAAGAAGAGTTGAATCAATTTGTAAGAAATAAAGTTTGGGAATTGACTTCAAGGCTAAAAGATCAAAGCATAGTTGGAACTAAGTGGGTATTCAAAAATAAAATGAATGAATCAGGAATAGTCATTAGAAATAAGGCTAGATTAGTTGCTAAGGGGTATAATCAGATTGAAGGAATTGATTTTGAGGAGACTTTTGCCCCTGTAGCTAGACTTGAAGGAATTAGGGTTTTGTTAGCCTTTGCTTGTTTTAAGGGTTTCAAATTATTTCAAATAGATGTGAAAAGTACCTTTTTAAATTGGGTAATTGAAGAAGATGTTTTTGTAGAACAACCTCCAGGTTTTGAAAATTCTAAATACCCAAATCATGTTTTCAAATTAAAAAAGGCATTATATGGACTAAAACAAGCACTTAGGGCTTGGTATGAGAGGTTAAGCTCTTTCCTACTTGAAAGATCTTTTGAAAAAGGAAGTGTGGATACAACTCTTTTTTTAAAGAAATTTGGAAAGGATATACTCATTGTTCAAATTTATGTGGATGATATCATTTTTGGATCTTCAAATAAAAATCTTTATGATGATTTTTCTAAAATAATGATTCGTGAATTTGAGATGAGTCTAATGGGAGATTTAAATTATGTTCTAGGTTTTAGCATTAAGCAACTTGAGGAAGGTACATTTTTTAGTCAAACTAAATATGTTAAGGACATCCTCAAAAAATTTGAAATGGACAATGCTAAACCTGTTAGTACACCAATGAGTTCCTCAGTTCAGTTGGATAAGGACCCTAAGGGAAAATCTGTTGATCAAAAGAAATTTAGAGGAATTATTTGATCATTACTTTACTTGACTGCTAGCCGACCAGATATCATATTTAGTGTTTGCTTGTGTGCTAGATTTCAATCTGATCCAAAAGAATCACATTTGACAGCAGTGAAAAGGATTTTAAGATACTTACTAGGAACTCAGAATTTAGAAATTTGGTATCCAAAGTTTATCTCTTCATTTGAAATTATTAGTTATTCAGACTCTAATTTTGCAGGCAGTAGGGTGGATAGGAAAAGCACTTCTAGAACATGTCAATTCATTGGAAATTCATTAGTTTCATCATCTTGTAGAAAACAAAATTCAGTGGCCCTATCTACTGCAGAAGCAGAATACATTGCATTAGGAAGTTGTGTGGCACAATTATTTCGGTTAAAATAATAGTTGATTGATTTAGGATTAACTATAGGTACTATACCAATTTATTGTGATAATACTAGTGCTATTTGCATTTCGAAAAATCCTATTCAACATTCAAGAACCAAACACATTGACAGAAGGAATCATTTCATAAGGGATCATGTATCCAAGGGAGAAATTGAACTTAACCATGTTTCAACAGAAAATCAACTTGCAGACATTTTTACAAAACCTTTAGCCTTTGATACTTTCAGTACATTAAGAACTAGGCTAGAAGTTATTGATTTAAATGCTTAGATAAAAATGTTTTTCTGCAAAATTGATATTTTGTTTTTGTTTATGTGTTCATTGTATTTTTGCCTTTATTTTATTTTGTTGTTATGTTTATTTTTGGTGTGTATTTAAGTGCGTCTTATTTATTTTTATTCGTTTTTGTTTTGAGTGTGAAAATGAAAATTTGTGGTCATCATCATCCGGGATGAATTTTTTTCGTACAGGACGATGAATGTAAAATGACAAAACTGCGTGATTTCGAACCATCTTAAGAGCAGTTTTTAATGTAGTTCGTCTGTACGATCATCATGATCGTCCGGTATGAAATATTTTTCAAACGACGGGATGATTGAATGCAGCAGTTGAATGGATAAGACAGTTTTTATTATGAACTTCATCCGTACGAACCTTTGGTTCGTCCAGACGAACACATATCAGTTCATGGCGGGGGACGATTTTCAACTGCCATCAAAACGAGTTAAATTTTTGATCGTCCGTACGAACACGTGTTCGTCTGTACGATCATCTTGGTCAAAAGTCTGTACGAAAGGATGCTTCGAAAATTATGTGTTTATGAAAAGCCGTTATTTTTTAAACTCATTTGTTCGTCCATACAAAATATTTTCGTATGGGACGAATCTAATTCTTACGGGACGAACAAAAATTTTGTCTGGTACGAACAGTCGTTCTTCTTTAAATTAACGGCAATTTTTTTTTGCTGAACATTCACTTTCACACATCTCTTTCAAACCTTTCCACTCTTCAAATCCTTCAATGGCAACTTCTAGCAAGCGCCAAAAGACTTTGGCTAAGGGTCCTCCAAGGAATACATCCGAAAACTTTATTTCTAGAGCCAATGAAGAATCCTTTCCTAGGTTTGTCTCTGCAAAAATCACCCCATCTAGAGTTCTCCTACAGGATCAACTAACTTTTAAGGTAATGCACTTGTTTACCTCCACTCAGTTTAGTTTGATCCTCACTTTAGTTCACTTCTACAATAGAGAAACCTTTCACTATTTCTTTGCAAACATGTCATTCAACTCCGACCATTCTGTCATCAGTTCTTTTATTTTCAAAATGAAAGTTGAAATCACCAAAGATGACTTTGGTATTTTTCTAAACTTAAGGACTGAAGGCTTAAGAGCACACACTTTAACAAACTCATGTTTTGATTGGACAGAAGTTAATCGTGTGATTAGAGGAATAAGAGTTAAGGATCATCAACCTAAAGTATCAACTTTATTGCGTGAAGCCTATATCATCCAGCATGTTCTAAGAACTTCCATTATCCCTAAAGCTGGTGATAGAATCAACATCACTCCTCTTCTTTCTATTGTTACCTACTTGATTATGACTAGACAACCTATAGATGAGGCCCAACTCCTAATTGACTACATTTATGGTCTCTCTGAAATTGGTCATGTTGATCATAAAAGGAAGAAGAACATAGCCTTAGGACATCTGATTGCTTATATTTTGGAAAAGAAGTATGATTTAATTCATCCAGAACAAGACTTTGAAGAACCACTCTACTACAATGACGCATCCTTTAGGGCTATCTTCAATAAGGATGAGCCCAGCAGAACTCATATAGTTCTGAGTGAAACAGAAGAAGAAGCTGGACCTTCACATGCTGCTGGACCAAATTATGAGGATTTGGTTCAAAGATTTGAAAATTTAGAGGCTCATTTTGATCAAAGATTTGATCAAATTGAAACTCACCTATAGCAGCAAGATTTTCAGCACAATCAGGATATGGGATATATGCGTGAACAGATAAATGCCATTAATTCCAACATGTTCACGATGAGTAGTTACTTCAACTTCTTTGGTGCAGCACCACCTCCTCCTCCAGATCAGGGTCCTTCAGAATAATTTGTTTAGTGTTTGTTCAGTGTTTGTTCTATGTTTGTTCTATGTTTCATTATTGTTCTTGTGTTAGTGATTGTCTTTAGTTTGTTGCTTAGTTCTAGTCTTAATTATGTTACTATTGATATCTTGAACTTCAAATTGTAATAGCTTTATCCGATATCAATATATGTTTCAATGTTTTGTGGTTTAATATTTTAGAAATGTATGTTTGACTTTATGACATTCCTTTTTTATTTTTATCTTAATAGTGCTTTATTTAACTTGCAAATTGAAATTAATTTCATTAGAAAATATAATTTTTCTAAATGTAAGAAATGCTTATAACTTGATATTATTAGAATTTTTAATTCCATGTCTCTTATTTAGACTACATTATCTTTAATATTATTATTGCAATTTAGATGTTTTTTTATTTTGTATTTCTCTTTTCAATTAGTATTTATGCACTTAGAAAAATTTGAAATTCTAGATTATTGATTTTGGAAAGAATTCAAATACTCTTGAGAATTGTACAAATGTATAAAAATCAAAAGGATACTGCAAAAAAATTTGCAATGACAAAAAGAGGCACAAAATAAGCCCAAAGTAAAAATAAAAGGGGAGATGCACAAAAGTGTGTCATAAAAATTGAAAAGGATGCGCAAAGCGCCACATGTGGTAATTACTTCTTTCCAGACTCTTTTAATCTCTTAATTCAAATTATTCTAATGTTCATTTATAATTTATATTGAAATTTGAAATATAAAATTTTTTATTCATCCTTAGTGTAATGATTCTCTTTATCTTCATGTCTAAATTGACACATGCCCTTGAAAAACTCTTTTTATTTTCTAAGTTATATCACTTCTTAAATTATATGAAATTTTATGTTTTTCTAATGTTTTTTAATTTTATTTGCATACCTTATTTCAATCACTTTCAAGATTAAAATATCAAATGAATGTCATAATTCTGCTTATATTTCTAACATTCTTTTCTTCTTCACTTTTTGATGTTGTCAAAAAGGGGGAGAAATTGTTTGTTGTTGCGTATGTTTTTGTACTATTTGATTTTCGTAGTGTTTGATTTATTTTCGTAGTGTTTAATTTTGGTATGTGTTGTTTTTGTAGTATTTGATTATTTTCTTTATTTTATCTTTTGTGTTGTATAAAATTTTTTAAAAACAAAAATTTTTAAGTAATTCAAATGCCTCCTTATTTTCATGAGTTCATAAATTCAGAGGGAGTTTAGGAGATACTTAAAATTTGAAACCCTACAAACAATAATTGTTTTGCCATCATCAAAAAGGGGGAGATTGTAGAGACAGTTGCTATTTGCATGTTTTATATTTTTGCAACATGTATTATTTTGATGATTTCAAATATTATTGTTTTTATATATCTCCTAACACTTTTTGGAAGTTTTATTTTTGCTCTAGTGTGTACTAACATTTCAGGAAAATCAACTCCAAGCGATGAAGACTTCAAATTATTCTTTTGTAAATTACAAGTTTTGAAATGAAAGGGAGTGATTGTAATTGAGTGAAAAATCACAACACACACTCTTGGGGGACAATTTTTATGAACTGATCGTACGGGATGAACTTGGTTCGTACTGGACGATCATGTCAATTAACCCTCAGAAGAGCAATGGATCGAACAGGCGAGCAGAAAATTTTCTAAGTCCTAATCGTCCAGAAAGAATTTAATATTTGTCCCAGGACGAATGTCTTTGGATTCTCACTTTCACAGTTCGTCCAGACGAAATTAATTTTCGTACTGGGACGAAGCTCTCTGTATGAGATGGTACAGGATGAAATTAATTTTCGTCCCTGGACGAAGCTCTCTGTATGCGATCGTACAGGACAAAATTAATTTTCGTCCCTGGGACGAAGCTCTCTGTATAAAATCATCCGAGGACAAAACTTGTTCGTGCTAGGACGAATCGAACCAACTTACGTCAGTTGGTTACGTCCTGTAGAATTTTGGGGACCAACCTATGAAATAACCGTTTCGTACCGGACGAACCTAGTTCATACGGGACGATGAGCATGTACGAACATAGTTCATACCAATATACATTAGGTTCATTTCCGACACTTTAAGTAAAATCGTCCAGGACGATCCACGATCGTACGGGACGATCCACAGCGTACAAAATTGAAAACTTGCAGTTTTTGGGCGGTTTTTCTTGTCTTTTGTATATATAGTCCAAATTAGACTGCCACCCAATCTTTTTGCTCATTGATCTTCATGCCTATTGGAAGAAGAGAAAAGAAGAGAGTGAGAGAGAGCATTCAAAGAAGGATTTCTTCCATTGGAGCATGAAAGCTTTGCATAGTGTTCAAAGGTAAGATTTCCTACTTGTGATTTGAGGTTACTTCACTCTTTTTCTTTTTTCTTTCTAGATTTCTTGGGAAGAGATCTGTCAAGGAGATCCGGTTCTCTGCCGACACTAGGAGAGTGTAAAGGACGAACGGTTCTCTGCTGACACTAGGAGAGTGTAAAAGGATGAACGGTTTTCTGCTGACACTAGGAGAGTGTAAAAGGACGACGGTTCTCTGCCAACACTAGGGAAAGTATAAAAGGACGATGGTTCTCTACCACACCGGGTAGTGGTGAAAAGAGTGATTGTAAAGGCTTCTCCGCCTTACTGTGGGTGCAAAAGGAGAGACACTATTGGTATTAGTGCAATACTCAGAGGGTGCCTCTGGGGAGTGGATGTAGGTCTGGTTTAGACCGAACCACTATAAATCGTGTGTATTTTTATTTTACTGCTTTTTATTTTCTGCATTTACTTTAGTGTTTTAAAAATTGTGGTTGAAAAACTTTTTATTAAAAAAAATATCATTAAAGTTTAATTTCGGTTAAAATTATCAAAAGAGGGAAAATTTTTTAAATACCAATTCACCCCCCTCTTGGTAGCTTTGGGACATTAACTTAGGTTTAACAACCTATTTACTAGACTCAACAGATCAATATAATAATCCCTAAATATAATATGATTACAAAAATTCTAACATAATTCTCCCAGCAAAAGAAACAAAAAAATAGCTAGAAAAATGCAAATATCATGGGAAATCAAGAACCACTACCATGTATTTAAGCTATAGAACCACCTAGCTAATACATGAATATTGCTAACAAGCTAGTTAAAGCTATCATCATAAATATACAAAATAAATAGATAATTCGTAATATAATTAAACATAGGCTACTTAACTTAATGATTGAGCTTAGTTAGAAAGACCCAATAACACCAGAAATTGGAAAAATTGATGGCCACCAGCAACTAAGAATCAGCTCGAACCTATCGCTAGAAGGATAAAAAGAACTACAATTGTAAACACACTGAGATATGCTGACAAAAACCACAATATAACAACTATTGAGAAATTCATAGGTCAATAGATAAAATAGATAATGGGTTGTGACCAACCAGCTCAGGAGTGTAGTATCATGTAAGTCATAAAGCCAACATACTAGATGCTACTCAAGTCTGATCCAACTCTAAACCAAAATGGAAGAGGAGCTAGACCAAAAATTTTGAAAAGGATAAATGCTATAGCACCCATTGAGAAGCTGAAGACCATCACCCCCAATACCCATCTTACCCAAAACTAAGCATACATTATTTTGCATCTACTTAAATGCCAGAGACCCTTGATGGTAGGGTAGCAAGGAAAACAAATTGGGAGGTTGTTAAAGAAGGCATCAATGAGGCTAGTGGTGTACGAAGAAGGAGGTGAACTCATGAGGCTCATGGTTTTAGCTTAAATACGCCAAATCCTTAGATCCACAAATTCAAATTCTTGGCTAAAAAAAGGGACAAAATGGGATTTGGATTTTTAATGGACTTAAAGTTATCATTTTTAATATTGGACTAATTTAATTTATATCCTGTTGGGAGCCTGTTATCGAACATCCCTCTTCTCCTCTTCACTATCTCTCCACTCTTCTTTTTATTTATCATGATGCTTTGCCGACCACCTTCACCCTCTCAATAAATTTTTACCTTTTAAATAAAACAAAGGAGAAAATGAGAGAAAAATAAAAAAGGAGAGACTAAACAAATTTGTTAATTTTGCCACATTCTCATCGCTTCACCATAGCCATGTTGCCAATAATAATGCCCTACTTGAAAGGTACAATGCAGAAATAGTTTTCTGTAACACTTCATAACTCGTATGTCTTTCTTGATGAGACAGGTGAAGCTTATTATTGTGTAATTTCTTGTACATGTGACAGTTTACACCTTTATTAGCATAATAAGGAGAAGGATGCATATGCAATTTTTTATGCATAATGGGAAATAAAACTTGGATTACTAAAAATAAGTACCATAAATAGCTTTGTTAATGCATAGTAAGTTTTCATGTTACACATTTTCATGAAGTAGAAAGACTCATGCATGTCTTTCTTGTCATAATGGTTGTAATAGACTTAGCCATGATGTTTACACCACCCATGCAAATCACTCTTAATGTGGTGAGTAGGCCAACATTGCTTACTTATCCCCTACATGTAGGGTGATGCCAAACTATTGAGATAATTCTATAAAACTTTATATTGATAGGAGACTCATATAACGTGACTTAAAAAGATTTTCTGAATTAAATTATAAAATTAAAATGATTTTATAGTTGAATCTAAAATCATGAAATCAACTATAAAATCATGAAAAATACTTAGATAAAAATACATTTACAAGTATTTGAACTTGAATTGGAATGAGATTTAAAAGGAACAAAAAAAACTCAAAAGCTTTCTAAGAGCAAGAATATAATCTCGCTTTGTTGCTCTTAAATACTCAAACTTTACATATAAGAAGCTAAATGAACTTAAATGGGATGAAGTGAATTATAAACTCCCCTCTTATTTATAAGAGAAGTTTATTTCTTGTGAACCCAACTACACAAATCTGTAATGACATACAAATAAAAAGAAAATTCACATATGAAAACATATGATAAGATTCTAACTATTTCCACCCCACTATTGAATCTGTAACACATACATGCAAGTGCTCGAAAGGCAATCTCTTAAAACTCAAAATAAAACTTATGAGCATCTTAATGACTTGGTATTTACACAAATATTTTAAATCTAGATAAATTTAAGTTCACCTAAAAATAGTTTTGTGATTAATTAAATTTGGATAATATTGCATCTTGCATGAGTTTAATGAACCAATCTAAAACTCAAATAAAGCATCTTAAAAGTTATGCAAATACCTTAAAAGTATGCAAACACATTATATAAGTGCACTGAAAAGCATGTAAGTGTGTTATGCAAGTGTAATATGCAAGCGCATCAAAAAGCATGCAAGTGTACCATAAAAATATATTAAAATACATACTTGTGCATCAAGTAAATATGTTAAAATGAATATAAGTGCATCTTATATGAGCATTATAAAGTTTGAAAATGCATCATGAAATGTATAATTCCAATTTACAAATACATTGAAAGGAGTGCCTAACACATAAAATCATCAAACATAATTTTATTCCCATATACTCAACAAATAAAGTTGAATGCACATATTTAAGGGTTTAAGAATGCTATGTGAATTAAAATTAAGATGAGCTTAAATTAATCTTATTCAAGGAAGCGTGCAATTAGATTAAATAATTTTTAATATGCCTATTTCAAAATTAAATTCATAAAAATATTATACAACCCTCTTAAGTGCGCTACACTACTTGCAGGACAATATTACAAGTTTCACATTTCTCAAGTCAAATCCTTTTCATCACAAAAATTAGAGTCCTTATGACCTATGCAATTATGGCAAGTATCCTCGTAATAAGTGTTTAAATGAAATTTAACTATATATAAGTGATGAATCCAATCCTCCACTGGCCAATGGACAAAGTAGATAAGGATCAAAATGATAAAGTATAATGCTAAAAATACCTCTATAATGGGCATATTCATTGCACAACATAACTTGAGGGGTCCTTTTTTAAAAAAAAATCAAGTCCTTAAATTATATAAAGAAATATTTTAAACATCATTATCATTGTGATGGTCGTGTTGAAAGCGAGTTTCAAATATAGTAAATTCTATTTTTGAAATGCCCCCAAATGATAAATCAAATCATTCATCACTCAAATCTATAAATAAAAATTCAAAAAAAAAAAAAATTCGGTCCAACTTTTTATTATGAAATTTTGAATAAAATTCATTTAGCCGATCTGGCAAAATTTATAATACCAGCTCAAAATTATCCCTCCAAGAAAATATTTACTCAAAGTCAATAAGATCCTCATAGACAAAGCAACCAATGCTATTAATAAGGATCACTCAATAATATTGAAACTAAGTAGAATAAGGTTTATCTTATGTTTAAATGATCAGTAAGAAAAAAATGTTAAGAATGAAATTCTTATGAGGAGAGAATTATCGTAACAAAAAATTATTAATTTCATTTCATAAAAGAACTTTAAAAATAGTTAATTCATTTATTTCCTTGAAAATAGTTCCATCTTATGAGAAATTGACATAAATTAGAGAAATTTGGGTGGGGCTAGAGCTAAAGGAATGATGAAGAAGATGGTAAGCATAGGAGGCTAAGGATTAAAAGATAAATTCTAATTTTTCATGTGTTCTAAAAATTGAGGTTGAACTCGAATTGTTAAGCTTTTAATCATGCATAAAATTTTGAAGTTATTTTGACTTAGGATTGTATTATTTAATAAAAAAATTATTATAAATTAATAAAGCTATTATAATTAAGTAGTTTACAAAAGAACAAATGTTTTGAGAGATACAACAACTACAACATCAACCCTAGGTCCCATTACGTGGGGTCGGCTACATGAATCCTTTTTTGCCATTGTGTCTTGTTAAAAGTCAAATTTTCATTTAAATAAAGAATGATCATTTCTAATTATTTTCTAACCAAGTCTTTTTAGGTCTACCTCTTCATTTCTTAACATGAGTTAAATCTAATACCTCAACTTTTCTGATCGGGTCATCAGAAGGCCTCCGCTTAATATGACCAAACCATCTAAGGTAACTCTCTCTAATCTTATCTTCCACTGGAGCTACTCCAACCTTTTCACGTATATGCTCATTTCGTATCCTATCTCTAAGGGTAAAGCCACTCATCCACTTAAGGAAACGCTTAACTTACTATTATGCTTCTCTTTTAATGGCCAACATTTGGCACCATAAAGCATTGCATGTCTCACCACCATCTTGTAGAATTTTTCCTTAAGTTTGAGGGGGGCTTTGCTATTGCACAACAAGCCCGATGCATGCCTCCACTTCAACCATCTAACTAGAATCCTACTTATAATATCCCCATCTATTTCACCAACACTCTGAATAATAGATCCAAGATATCTAAAACTTATATTCTTATTAATGACTTGATCTCCCAAAGTCACAACCCCCTCACTAGGTCTATTTCTACTAAAATTACACTCCATATATTCAATTTTAAATCTACTCAAGTGAAAACCTTTAGACTCTAAAGTTTACCTTTAACTCCCACTCTAGTCTTATCAACAAGAAGAATATCATTAACAAAAAGCATACACCAAGGTACATCCTCTTACAAATGTCTAGTGAGAACATCCATGACTAAAGCAAAAAGATATGGGCTTAAAGCTGATCCTTGATGTAATCCAACTGAAATAAGAGAAACTTTATCAAACTGACTTGTGTTTGAGCATAAGTAATAGCTCTTGATCTCTGCTCTGTTGCTCTCAGGATATTATCTGGTGATCAAGGGTTCTCCCATTCGCTATCTCTTCTGGCTGCTTCTAGCATGGTTTGGTGGTTTTTCTTACTGTGTTTCATTCCTCCTTTGTTTTCTGTACTGGTTTTGCATTTTGTTTTGATTATTTTTTTCATTTTTGTTGGTTCGATAGATGACGACTCTGTCATCATCTTTCCCACAAAAAGTTGGGGTTCCTAATGGCAAATCTTGTTCCTTTAAGGATGTGCTTGCTGCTTCTTCCTCTCCTTCATCCCAACTTTAGTTTGCTTATACTTCAGTTAAGGGTTGTCCTACTTTAATGTTTAATGATTTAGTAGTAATGCAATTGGCTGCTCCCTTTGCTCTCACTTTAGTTGGAAAGTTTTTGCATAAACATCTGAATTTGGATATTATTCACAAATTTTTTGTTAATTTGAAGCTTGCAAGTTCTTTCCATATTGGCTTACTTGATCCCAGACATGTAGCGATTCAACTGAGCAATGACATGGATTATAGCCATATATTTTTTAGAATATCTTACTATATTGAGGCTTGTTAAATGAGACTTCTCAAATGAACGCCAAATTTTGATGTCTGTGAGGAATCTCTTATTGCTCCTGTGTGGATTTTTTATCTAATATGTGGCTTCATTTATTTAACTCGCAAATACTCTTTGGACTAGCATTAATTCTTGGTAAGCCATTATAAATGGACCAAGCTATGGCTTCGGTTTCTCGTCCATCGGTGGCTCATATTTTAGTTAAGTTAGATATCTTAAAAAAGCACCATATTGAGATCTGGATTGGATCTTAATTGAATGGCTATTTTTAGCAAGTTGAACTTAAAAATTTAGCTTTTTTTCTCATCGTAAGTTGTAGACCTGTCAATATTAGACCCGACCTGAACCCGACCCAAAAATTTTGGGTTTGCGTTGACCCGAACCTGAAGCGGGTCGGGTTAAGGTTCAGAAAACTGACCCGTTTGCAAAACCGTGTCGAGTTTGGGTTGACCCGAGAACTCGAGAATGACCCAGAATGACCTGAAAATCCACCTGACCGACCTTACTCGCCTGCCCTGAGGTCGCATCGCATCATCACGTCAACAAACTAGCGTCCGCCGTCTGGGTGACTGGCATGTCCGCGTGATCGTTCGTGTCCACATGACCGGCGTCCATATGACATCAACAGTCGGCCATCCGCGTGACTGGCATCGATTGCGACCGGTGTCCACATGACTAGAGTTACTAGTGTCCGTGTGACTGGCATCCACGACTTAGCCATCTGAGACTCTTTGCGTGACTCTAAACCCTCAACGAGTTGGGTCAAGTTGACCCGAACTTGAAGCGGGTCAGGTTCAGATTCAAAAAATTTACCCGTTTGTAAAAACGGGTCGGTTTGACCTGAACCCAAATAGTGCCGGGTCAATTTAGGGTTCGACCCAAACCCGACCCGTGACCCAAAATTGACACCCCTAGTAAGATGTATGGACATGGTTTAAGTGATTATTATAAACTCCATCTGCATCTTAAGAGGGAGAAAGAGATGGCCATGCATTCCAATGTGAAAGATGGTATTTTGACTAATCATGAAAATGATAATTTGAATCTTATTATTCCTGTAGCTATTTGTGCTAAAGTTTAGGGTAATGTTGTAGATACTTTACAGCCTTGTATACCTTAGACCCAACCAACCTCCTCTAATGGGTTTGATTCTCACATGGATCAAAATGTAGATCCCATTCCGAATGCTATTTTACATTCTAACCTTCTTTGCATGGAGGAACAAATGTTGCCTAGTATTTCTAATAACATTAATGTGCCTTCTTCTTCATCTAATCCTTGTGTTACTAATCAAATTTTATCTGATATGGCAAAGGTTTTGTTAGATACTAACTATACTAATCAACTTCAATATCATACTCTTGTGAATGATCAGGTGGGTGGTCATAATAGTGGAAAGGAGATGAATGCTGTTAATGAGTTGAGTCACAATATTGTTGAAAGAGAATGAGCTGTGGAGGCCAATTTACCTCAGGTTGAGAGTCAGTCCATTATCCAAACCGAGGTGGTGAAGGAGAATAGTGGTAGCTTAGTGAACAATGAAACCACACTGGAAGTCGGTGTTTTATATGTGGGAGTGGAATTACCTCTTTCAAAGGGGAAATCAATTATGAATAATGAAAGTAAGTTTCCTTTTACTAGCCATTACCTTAGTGATACTTTAACTAGCACTGATGATATGGATATGTTGTCTAAATATTTTACTAGAGATGATAATGATGCTAGTTTTACCAAGGGTTGTGGTAGGAGAGGTAGGAAACAAAGAAATGTCAATTTACAATCACCTAGAAACGCCCATTTGCAAACTTCTCATTAACCTTTATTTTTTATGTTTAATGTTATTACTCTGAATGTTTGGGGCATTAGGTGCCCTTCTTCTAAGGTTAGAGTTAAAAAATTATGTCGTATTTATAATGTGTCAATTATTATCTTACTTGAGCCTCTTATAATAGTTGAAACTTGTTAATTATGAATTAGGTTGTTAGACCTAAACTTATGTCCCAATGGCTAACCAAGAGGGGGGATGGGTGAATTGATAGTTTAAAAATTCTTCCTCTTTAAACAGATTAAATTTTTTGTGTAATTTTTAAAATGATTTTTCAACCACACATCCACACAAAAACAGTAAAGCAAAAAAGCAGCAGAAAATAAAAGAAAAAAGATTTATAGTGGTTCAGTCAAACACGACCTACATCCACTCCTTGAAGTCTCCCACTTTAGGTATTGTAGTATTACAACAAGTGTCTCTCCTTTTGCTCCCACAGCAAGGCGGAGAAGCCTTAATAAAAACTCTCTTCCACCACTTCCTGGTGCGGTAGAGAACCGTCATCCTTTTACACCCTCTAAGTGTCCGCAGAGAACCGTTGGCTGTTCTCACTCTCCAAGTGCAGGTAGAGAACCTTAGTCCTTTCATACTCTCCAAGTGTAGGCAGAGAACCTTCATCCTTTCACACTCTCCAAGTGTAGGAAAAGAAACCATTCTGTTGTTCACACTCCTCGAGTGTTGGCTTAGAATCGGATCTCCTTGAAAGATCTTCTCATAATAAATCTAGAAGGATAAGAGAAAAGAGCGAAGTAATCATAAATAACAAATAGAGATCCTTACCTTTGACTAACCAAGTGAACTCTTCATGCTCCAATAGTAAGAACTCTCTTTCAAACACTCTCTCTCACTCTCTACTTCAATTTCCCTTCAATATGCATGAAGACCAATTGACAAAAAGATTACATGATAGTTTTAAGTGGACCTTTTATAAGAAAGACACAAAAAACCATCCAAAAACTATAATTTTTCAAATATATACGTTTATGGTTGTCCTATACGATCTTATTTCATACGCACGAACAGTGTAAAAACCGCTGCGTATGAACTCCCTTCATACCCAATCATCGTCCCATACGAACATGGTTCGTCCGGTACAAACAATTATTTCCAATGTTTGTTGGAACGAAAATGCATGATGAACTACATATTCAAAGAACAGACGACATCATCTTGGGATGAATGGGTTAAATCGTTTAGACAAATAGTTCAAAAGCACAAGTCTAGAGGATGTCGTCCTTGGATGAATGTGTTAACTTTTCTGGATGAACAGTTCAAAGCACAAGTTTAAAGGAAATCATCCTGGGACGAAGTGTAAGTTCGTCTGGTCGAATAGTTCAAAGCACAAGTTCAGAGGACATCGTCCTGGGATGAATGTGTAATTTTGTCTGGATGAACAGTTCAAAACACAAGCCCAGAGGACATTGTCCTAGGACAAATGTGTAAGTTCGTCTGGATGACCAGGACTTAAAAAAATTTCACCCTCTCTATTCGTTCCATTTGCTCTTTGGGGACTATTACTGACCAGATCGTCCCTTACGAACATGGTTCATACTGTACGATCAGTATTATAAAAATTGTGAATTTTAAAGCTCTCCCCGGTGTGTGTGCTAAGTTACTCAATTACAATCACACTCTCTCAGACTTAATAAAATGAAAAATACAAACTTCATACTTCAATTTACAAAATATTCTAAGCTGAACTTGATTTGAAGTGTTCAACAATCTAGAGTAGGATTTTTCTGAAATGTTCGTACACAAAAGAGCAAAAATAATTCTTCCAAAATGAGTTAGGAAAAAATAATAATCAAAACAATAATATTTGTAATCATAAAAAATGTACAAGTCGCAAGAATGTAAAACAGGCAAAGCTAAGTAGCAACTCTCTCAACAATCTCCACCTTTTTTATGATGGCAAAAACAATTATTGTTTGTATAAATTTTAAATTCCTAAGTTTCTCCTAAACTCCCCCTGAATAAATATGCATGTGAGAATAAGAGGAATTTCTTTTGAACAATTCAAATTTTTAATTTTTGAAAGTATTTTAACACACAAAAATAATCATTCTTTGAAAATTATCCAATGACACTTAGACACGAGCAAATCAAATGACACTTAGACACAAGCAAATCAAACACCAAAAAGACACAGATACAAACAAATGCAATCAATATTTCTCCCCCATTTTGACAACAACAAAAAGAGAAGAAGAAACGATCGCCGAAACGTAAGAAGTTATATGAGAATCCTTTAATAATTGATCTTCAAAAAGATTAAATTATATTTGCAATAAAAAAGATTAATATCATTAGCGAAAAAATAAAAATTCATATGATTTAAGTAAAGATATAATATAGACAAGAAAAAGTTATCAAGGTCATGAATAAGTGTAGACTATGAAATAAGAAAAATTGTTTCAAGCAGATGAAATGGAAATTTATGTATTTTAAATTTCAATAAGAAATAAAATTGAACATTAGATTTATTTGAATTTAAAGATTAAAAGATAAAGGAAAGAACATAAACTTGTGGGGCTTTGCGCATCTTTTTAATATTTGTAGCACACTTTGTGCATATTTTTGTATTTGTGAGCTAATTTTGTGACTCTTTACCAATTGCGAAACATTGCGCATTCTTTTGATTTTTGTATATTTATACATTTTTTTAAATTTTTAATTGATATTTCCAAAATAGATAATCTAAAATCTCAAATTTCTCTAAGTACAAAGATATTTATATTGAAAAGAGAAATAATAAATAATAAAACACCAAACTCACAATAATAATATTAAATTTTGTTAGTCTAACAAAAATAGATATGAAAGTGATATCCTTAACCTGATCGAGTTATGACAAAGCTTAAATTTTTGAAAAGTTAAATTTTATAAATGAATTTAAAAATATGTTATTGCATTTCAAAGTATATCACTTGTTAGATCAATTAGCCAGGACAGTTATATAGGCTAACAAGCATTTCTAGAGACATGACAGAATAACTTTTATTGATATCATGGTGAATGATAATACATTTGAGCACATAAGATATCAATACACGTAGATGCAATAAAACATAAGACATAAAAACCTAAAACATAAAGACATAAAAACACACCAACTAACAACATATCACATCACATCACATCACCACTGCTAGAAAAAATCATAAAAGAAGTATAGTTATCACTCAAAGGGGCCCTATTCTGGAGGAGGTCCTTGGTTGAAGAAGTTAAATAGCTACTCATCATAGCCATATTTGAGGTCATAGCATCGAATTGGCCTCTAATTCAACCCATGTCCTATTGGCATTGTGCATCCTGCTGCTGTAGATGAGTTTCAATTTGATCAAAATGTTGTTCAAAGTGACTCTCAAGACGATCAAATCGCTAGACCATCTCTTGAAAATTTTGACTACCAGCAAGTGCAGGTGGAACTCTTCTCCTTTCTTCCTCAGAATAAATACTTTCAAATTGAGCATCCTTATTAAAAATTGCTCGGAATGATCCATCATTATAGTAGAATGGCTCTTCTAGATTTTGAACAGGATGAACTAGATCATACTTCTTTTCTAGAATATAGGTCACAAGATGTCCTAAGGCTATATTTTTCTTTCTCTTGTAGGAGACATGGCCAATCTCAAAAATTCTATACATGTAGACAATGATCAGTTACACTTTATCTATTGGTTGGCTAGTCATAATCAGGTATGTCATGGTGGAAAGAAGAGGTGTAATATTTACTCGATCACCAGCTTTAGGAATAATGGAAGTATGAAGAACATGCTGGATGATTCGGGCATTTTGACTAAGAGTTGACACCTTAGGTAAATGTCCTACCCCTCTAATCCCTCTAGTAACTTGATTTATTATAGTCCATTCAAAGTCAGAGGAAGAGGTTAAAGTATGGAATCTAATCCCTTGAGTCCTCAAATTTAAAAATATCCCCAAATCCTCCTTTGTTATTTCTACCTTTTTCTTAAAAACATAGGATCTAATCACACTCTGGTCAGTATTAAAAAACATGGTCGCAAGGATGTAGTGGAATGTTTTCTTGCTGTAGGGGTTGATTAGAGTCAGAATAAGAGCAAACTAGGTAGAAGCAAAAAGGGGCTTTACTTGAAAGTTCAGTAGCTCTTGGAGAAGGTCTCTAGAAGGGGTGATTTTGGCGGATACGAACCTAGGAAAAGACTCTTCATTTTCTTTGGATAGAATGTTTTCTCCTGGATTCCTAGAGGAAGGTCCCCTAGTAAGTTCTTTAGCTTGCCTAACCCTCTTGCTTGAACTCACCATAGAAAAGATCAAAGGGAATAAAAGATTGAAAAGGCTTTTAAAGTGAATAAAGTTTGAGTTATAAACCCTTTCAATTTAAAGAAAAATGATATTTTGTACAGACAAAATTTTTATATGTTCGTCCCATACAAACCGTTCAACTTAACAATTAATATGCTACAGGATTCATTTTTGTACAAAGATATTTTTGTAGAGATGAATGTATCACTTAAAAATTTTCATACCATTGCTCAAAAATTTGAATTCTGATGTGAGATTACATAAAACAAACAGACAGAAAATTTCAAAAACAAACATGAACAAAAACTGAAAAACATATACAAAAAATCATGAAATCAAAAAAACACTAATAAAACATATCAGTGTTGTAGAAACTTTTATTTAAGCATTTAAATCAATCACACCAAGCCTTGTTCTTAATGTACTGAAAGTATCAAAGGCTAGTCATTTTGTCTGCAAGTTGATTTTCAATTGAAACATGAATGAGTTTAATTTCTCCTTTGGAAACATAACCCCTTATGAAATGATGCCTGATGACTATGTGTTTTGTTCTTGAATGTTGAATAGGATTTTTAGAAATGCAAATGGCACTAGTGTTATTACAATAAATAGGAATAGTGCCTATTATTAATCCTAAATCAATCAACTATTGTTTCAACCAAAGTACTTGTGCCACATAACTTCTTGAGGCAATATATACAGCTTCATCAGTAGATACGGCTATAGAATTCTATTTTATACTGGAGCAAGAGACTAAAGAATTTCCAATAAATTGACATGTTCCAGAAGTACACTTTTTATCAACAACAACCTGCAAAGTTAGAATTTGAATATCCAATTATTTTAAATGAAGAGCTAAACTTAGGATACCAAATTCCTAAGTTTTGAGTTCCCAAGAGATATCTCAAAATCCTTTTTACTACTGTCAAATGTGATTCTTTTAGATCTGATTGAAATCTAGCATATAAACAAACACTAAACATAATATCGGGTTGGCTAGCTGTCAAGTAACGCAAATATCCAATGATTCCCCTATTTTTTTTAATCAACAAATTTTCCCTTTGGGTCCTTATCCAACTAAACAGAGGAACTCATTGGTGTACTAATAGGTTTAGCATTATCCATTTTATACTTTTTGAGGATATCCTTAACATACTTTGACTGATTAAGAAATGTACCATCCTCAATTTACTTAATGCTAAATCCTGGAAAGTAACTCAAATCTCCCATTAGACTCATCTCAAATTCACTACTCATTATTTTTGAGAAATCATCACAAAAATTTTTATTTGTTGATCCAAAGATGATATCATCAACATAAATTTGTACAATGAGTATATCCTCTCCCAATTTCTTCAAAAAAAGAGTTGTGTCCACACTTCCTTTTTTAAAAGATCTCTCAAGTAGGAAGGTGCTCAACCTCTTATATCAAGCCCTAGGTGCTCGTTTCAATCCATACAATACCTTTTTCAATTTGAAAACATGATTTGGATGTTTAGAATTTTCAAAGCTTGGAGGTTGTTCCACATAGACATCCTCTTGAATCACCCCATTTAAAAAAGTACTTTTCAAATCCATTTAATACAATTTAAATTCTCTAAAACAGGTAAAGGCTAACAAAGCCCTAATTTCTTTAAGTCTAGCTACAGATGAAAAAGTCTCCTCAAAATTAATCCCTTTAATCTGATTATACCCCTTAGCCACCAATCTAGCCTCATTTCTAATGACTACTCCCGAGTCATTCAATTTTTTCTTGAATACCCACTTAGTTCCAACTACACTTTAATCCTTTGGCCTTATAGTTAATTCTCAAACTTTATTTCTTACAAATTGATTTAATTCTTCTTGCATAGCCAATATCCAAAATTCATCCAAAAGTGCTTGATCAATATTTGTGAGTTTTATTATTGAAATAAAGGCTGAATGATTTACTTCTTTGTTCAGTCCATGCCTAGTCCTAACACCATCACTAGGTTCACATAAAATCAATTCCTTTGGGTGGTTTTAGAAAATCTTAAATCTCTAAATATCGGGTTTTCTATCTCCAAATTTTCATCCAAATTTATTTTCTCAATCTTTTGGGAGTCAAACTCTATCTCATCCTCTTCAATAATAGGCTCTTCCAAAATTTCAGATTCATCAAATACAACATGTGTGGTCTCCTCAATTACCAAAGTTTTTTTATTGAATTTTCTATAAGATTTTCTAACATTTGAGTATCCTATAAAAATTTCTTCATCTGATTTCAAATCAAATTTTCTTAAGGCAGATTTTCAATTATTATGTATGAACACCTTACATCCAAAAACATACAAATATGATAAATTAGGTGTTCTTTCCTTTAGTAACTCACAGGGTATTTTATTCAAGTTTGATCTAACATTCACCCTATTCAGAATATAACATGCTGTGCTAACTACCTCATCCTAAAAATGTTTAAGAAGTGAATATTCTGCCAACATGGCTTGAGCGGCTTCTATTAATGTTCTAATTTTCTTTTTGTCTACCCCATTTTGCTGAGGAATTCTAGGTGCAAAAAAATTGTGATTAGTCCCTTTCTCCTTACAAAAATCCTCAAATTTTTCATTTTCAAATTCTCCTCCATGATTACTTTGAATTATCAAAATCTCACATCCTAATTTCCTTTGAATCCAAGTCAAAAAATTTCTAAATTCCTCAAATGATTCACTCTTTTGATATAGAAATCTAACCTATGAATCTAGAGAAATTATCCACAATCATAAATTTGTATACCTTCCCTACTAGACTTATAGTTCCAACTAGTCCAAAAAAAGCCATATGTAAAATCTCCAATGGTTTACTGGTTCTAAGATCCATATTGGACTGAAAAGATGACTTCACCTATTTTCCTAATTGACAAGCATCACAAAGGTGGTCCTTATTGAAGTCTAGTTTTGGTATACCTCTTACTAAGTTCTTTTGGGTAATCCTGCTAAGATTTTTTGTACTAGAGTGATAAAGTCTCCTATGCCAAAGCCACGACTTGTCAGAAATAGTTTTTAAACAAAAAGCATATGAGTTTTGATATAATTCAAATCTAGCATATAAGCATTGTTTACCCGTAAATCATGCAAAACATCTTTACCATTCAAGCTTAATATGCAGCTAGTAGAGAAAAATTTAACATAATATCCTTTATCACATAGCTGACTAATACTCAGAAGATTATGCTTTAAGCCTTCTACTAACAAAACATTTTCTATCAAAAAGTTTTTTAAGTTCCTATCATACCTAATCCAACCACCTTCCTTGTGATGTTATCTCCAAGTGTAACCTTGCCTCCACTCCTGGCTTCCAGTGATATGAATTATGTAGTATCTTCAGTCATATGATTTGAGAAACCATTGTCCACGTACCATATGCTCTCACAAGGCCTTGTGTCAAAGCAAATCTACAAAATATTCAAATGCTAGAGTTGGGAACCCAAACAAGTTTGGGTTTATTAAGAGAGTTGCTATTTGTATATGTTACATTCTTGCAACTTGTATAGTTTTGATGATTTCAAATATTATTGTTTTATGTGTAATTATTTCCTAATACTTTTTGGAAGAATTGTTTTTGCTCTTGTGTGTACTAACATTTCAAAAAAATTGAACTCCAAACTATGAAGACATCAAATCAAATTCAACATACAATTCTTTGCAAATTGGAGCTCTAAATTATTCTTTGAATTGAGAGGGAGTGATTGTAATTGAGTGAATAAAAACACACACACACTTAAGGAGATCTTACAAAATTTGTACTGATCGTACGGGACGAACCTAGTTCGTACGGGATGATCATATTAGTTTTCTCCCCGTAAGAGCAATGGAACGAATAGGAGTTGGAGGAAATTTTTCTAAGTCCTGATCATCCAGGACAAATTTATTTTCATCCCAGGACAATTTATTCTCTATAAAAAATTTGTCCAAACAAAATACAAATCATCCCTGGATGATTTCTTCTCTGTAAAAATTTCATCCAGATGAAATCTAAATCGTCCCAGGATGATTTCTACTCTATAAAAATTTCATCCAGATGAAATCTAAATCATCCTAGGATGAATTCTTCTCTGTAAAAATTTCATTCAGACGAAGTTCATTATCGTGCCAGGACGAGTTGCTCTCTGTAAAACTTTCGTCCGGACGAAGTCCTGTTCGTCCCAGGACGATGTGAACCGACTTACCAAAATTGATAACATCCATGCAAATATTTGGGAACCAACTTATGGTATAATGAATCGTACCAGACGAACCTAGTTCGTACAGGATGATGATCGTGTACGAACATAGTTCGCACCAATATACATAAGGATCGTTTCTGACACTTTAAGTAAAATCGTCCAGGACGATCCACGATCGTACGGGACGATTCATTTCATGTTGACTTGAAAAATTTGCAGTTTTGGATAGTTTTTCTTGTCTCTCCTTTATATAGTCCAATTTAGATTGCCACCCAATCTTTTTGTCAAGTGATCTTCATGCCTATTGAAAGAAGAGTCAAGGAGAGAGTGTGAGAGAGCATTCAAAGGAGGATTTCTACTACTAGAGCATGAAGGCTTTGCTTTGTGTTCAAAGGTAAGAATATCTACTTGTGATTTGGGATTACTTCACTCTTTTCTTTCTTCCTTTTATATTTCTTGTGAGAAGATCTGTCAAGGAGATCTGGTTCTCTGCCGACACTTGGAGAGTGTGAACAGCTGAGGGTTCTCTGCCCACACTATGAGAGTGTGAAAGGAGGAAGGTTTCTCTGCCCACACTAGGAGAGTGTGAAAGGATGGACGGTTCTCTACCAACACTAGGAATAAGTGCAAAAGGATGACGGTTCTCTGCCGCACCGGGTATTGGTGAAAATAGTATTTATAAAGGCTTCTCCGCCTTGCTGTGGGTGCAAATGGAGAGATACTATTAATATTAGTGCAATACTCGGAGGGTGCCTCCAGAGAGTGGAAGTAGGTATGGTTTAGACCGAACCACTATAATTTTTATGTCTTTTATTTTTACTGCTTTTTATTTTTCGCATTTTATTTTATTACAAAAAAAATTGTGGTTGAAAAACTTTTTCTAAAAATTCATTAAAGTTTAATTTCAGTTCAACATACTCAAGAGGGATAATTGTTTTTTAAATACCAATTCCCCCCCCCCCCCCCCCCCCCCCCCCCCCCCCCCCCTCTTAGATAGCCTTGGGACATAAGCTTAGTTTAACAACCTAATTCATAGTGAACAAATCTCAACAAGTGGTATTAGAGCCTTGTTTCAAAATCATAAGTTTAAACTACTTTTTGATTAACGTACATGGCTACATTTGAAAACCGTAACACACCTGAGGGTTACTCTATTACCAGACCTCTACTATTTGATAATATACCTTTTAATTTTTGGAAAACACGCATGTCTACTTTCTTACAGTCACTTGATTTTCATATGTGGTTCTTAGTCCAGGAAGGGTATACAAAACCAACTAGATTAGTTGATGGAGTTAGAGTTGAACCACCTTTTGTAGACTGGATAGTAGAAGAACGTGACTTAGCACAACTAAATGCCAAATGCTTGAATATTTCTTTTGTGCTTTAAAATCAGAAGACTACATGTGGGTTTCTACTTACAAAAGTGGAAAGGACATATGGGATAGACTTTGTATAACATATGAGGGGACTAATGAGGTTAAACAATCTAGAATCAATATCTTGTTGCATGATTATGAATTATTTGGCATGAAACCTAATGAATCCATTTTTGACATGTACACAAGATTCACACAAATAGTCACCTCTTTGCATGCACTCGGTAGGGAACTAACGAATGCTAAAATGGATAATAAGATTCTTTGTTGTTTACCTACTACTTATGATGTTAAAATTACTATAATTACAGAGTCTAAAAATTTAAACATTTAATCTATTGACAATCTTCTTGGTTCCTTTATTGCTTACGAGCAAGGAATTAGCCAAAGAAAGATTGATGCAAGTGAACCATTAAGGGAGAAGAATATAGCACTGAATGTTGAAGAGTCTGAGAGTGAACACTCATAGCCTGAGGATGAAGAAGACATTGCATTGATGACTAGATAATTCAGAAGCTTTTTGAAGAGGAAGCAAAAGAAATGCCAGTAATGGAATAGAGGTAAATTCAATAGAAATAACAAGGTTTCAAATGAAGATATTTGCTATGAGTGCAGGAAACCTAGACATATAAAGATAGATTGCCCTAAACTCAAAGCCAATCCTAGCAAGGAGAAGGTAGAGGAGAAACCTACTGTAAAGAAGGGCAGAAAGAAGTTTCAAAAAGCTTTCTGGGCGGACTCAGCTTCAGATTCATCAGAGACTGAAAAAGAAGATGAAGTCACTAATTTGTGCTTAATGGCTGATAGTCTTGATCACTCAGATCAAGAAGAGTTATGTGACTTAACTTATGATGAATTATTTGAAGTTTCTGAACACATGCATGATGCATATAGAAAAGTAAAGAAAATGCATGCTAGTTTAAGTCTAGAATTTGAAGAACTTAAAAAAGAACATGAAATCCTTAAGAAAGATCATGATTTGATTGATAACAACCACATGAAATTACTTGATGAGTTTGATGACTTGAATAAAAATCATGAGAATTTAAAATCATCCTATGCAGAACTCGAGAAAGATTTTAAGAGTTCTAAGGATGAATTTGAGAGCAAACTTTATAGATCCAATTATACAAATCAAATTTTGGAAGATATAAATTCATTTTACAAATTAACGATAAAAGCTCTCGAGGATAATAGGATACCACCTAAACTTAAAGATTTTACTAATCCTATTATGTATCCTAAATTTATGCAATTATTGAAAAGACAGATGAATGATAGAAGACTTAGAAATCTATTCCATAAAGTAAAATGTAATAATTATGGATTGTTTGGACATATAGCTCACACCTGTACTTTAAAGATAAAAAATAATTTAGTGTGGAAACCTAAGATGCATAAACCTAGACATATCATACATGCATCTGATTATAAATTGCTAAAAGGTGAACCCAAACTTATTTGTGTTCACAGGTCTAACGTTTGATAATTTTGCAGGGATGCTCTCACACAAGACCTTGTGAGAGCATATGGTACCTGGACAGCGGATGTTCAAAGCACATGACTGGAGACTGCTCACTTCATAATGCTGGAAGCTAGGAGTGGAGGCAAGGTTACACTTGAAGATAACACCACAAGGAAAGTGGTTGGGACAGGTATGATTGGAAATTTAAAGAATTTTTTCATAGACAATGTATTATTGGTTGAAGGCTACAAATATAATTTGTTAAGTATAAGTCAGCTATGCAATAAAGGTTACTGTGACAAATTTTTTCCTGCTAACTGCATATTAAGCCTAAATGGTAAAGATGTTTTGAATGAAAAAATGGTAAATAATGTTTATATGCTAGATTTAAATTGCATTCAAACTCCTACTGCTTTTTGTTATAAAATTGTATCTGATGAGTCATGGCTTTGGCATAGGAGACTTTGTCATTCTAGCATGAAAAACCTTAGGAGGATTACCCAAAACAACTTAGTGAGAGGTATACCAAAACTAGATTTTACTAAGGACCACCTTTGTGATTTACTAAGGACCACCTTTGTGATGTATGTCAATTAGGAAAATAGGTGAAGTCCTCTTTTCAGTCCAATAAGGATGTTAGAACAAATAAACCATTGGAGATTTTGCATATAGATCTTTTTGAACCAGTTGGAACTATGAGTCTAGGAGGGAAGCTATATGGTTTTGTAATTGTGGATGATTTCTTAAAATTTATATGGGTTAAATTTCTTTTTCATAAGAGTGAATCATTTGAGAAATTTAGAAATTTTTTGACTTCGATTCAAATAAAACAAGGTTGTGAAATTATATCAATTCAAAGTGATCATGGAGGACAAATTGAGAATGAAAGATATGAATATTTTTGGAAGGAAAAAAGAATTGATCACAACTTTCACACCTAGAACCCCTCAGCATAATGGGGTAGTCGAAAGGAAAAACAAAACATTAATAGAAGCCGCCCGAGCAATGTTGGCATAATATTCACTTCCTAAATATTTTTGGGCTGAGGTGATTAGCACAGCATGTTAAGTTCTTAATAGAGTGAATGTAAAGATCTAAATTAAATAAAATACCCTATGAGTTGCTTAAAGGGAGAAAACCTAATTTGTCTCATTTGCATGATTTTGGTTGCAAAGTGTTCATTCATAACAATGGAAAATCTGTCTTAGGAAAATTTGATCCAAAATCAGATGAAGAAATTTTTGTTGGATACTCAAGTGTTAGAAAATCTTATAGAGTATTCAATAGAAGAACTTTGGTAATTGAGAAAACTACACATGTTATATTTGATGAATCTAGAAATATGGAAGAGCCAAATATTGTAGAAGATGAAATTGAGATCAACTCCCAAAAGATTGATAAATTGAACTTGGAAGAAAATTTGGAGATCAAAAACCCTTTGCCAAGAGATTTGAGATTTTCTAAAAACCACCCAAGAGAATTGATCATAGGTGAACCAAGTGATGGTGTAAGGACTAGGCGTGGATTAAATAAGGAAGTCAATCATTCAGCCTTCATTTCAACTATAGAACCCACTAATATTGATCAAACACTTTCTGATGAATTTTGGATATTGGCCATGCAAGAAGAGTTGAATCAATTTGTAAGAAATAAAGTTTGGGAATTAACTTCAAGGCCAAAAGATCAAAGTATTCTTGGAACTAAGTGGGTATTCAAAAATAAAATGAATGACTCAGGAGTAGTCATTATAAATAAGGCTATATTAGTTGCTAAAGGGTATAATCAAATTGAAGGAATTGATTTTGATGAGACTTTTGCCCCTGTAGCTAGACTTGAAGCAATTAGGGTTTTGCTAGCCTTTGCCTGTTTTAGAGGATTTAAATTGTATCAAATGGACGTCAAAAGAGCATTTTTAAATGGGGAAATTCAAGAGGATGTGTTTGTAGAACAACCTCCAGGTTTTGAAAATTCTAAATACCCAAATCATATTTTTCAAGTTGAAAAAGGCATTATATGGATTAAAACAGGCACCTAGGGCTTGGTATGAGAGGTTAAGTACATTTCTACTTGAAAGATCTTTTGAAAAAGGAAGTGTGGATACAACTCACTTTTTGAAGAAATTTGAAAATGATATTCTCTTTGTTCAAATTTATGTGGATGATATCATTTTTTGATATTCAAATAAAAATCTTTGTGATAATTTTTCTAAAATAATGAGTTGTGAATTTGAGATGAGTCTAATGGGAGACTTAAGTTACTTTCTAAGCTTTAGCATTAAGCAACTTGAGGAATGTACATTTCTTAGCCAATCCAAATATGTTAAGGACATCCTCAAAAAATATAAAATGGACAATGCTAAACCTGTTAGTACTCCAATGAGTTTCTCAGTTCAGTTGGATAAGGACCCTAAGGGAAAATCTGTTGATAAAAAGAAATTTAGAGGGATAATTGGATCTTTACTTTACTTGACTGCTAGCCGACCCGATATCATGTTTAGTGTTTGTTTGTGTGCTACATTTCAATCAAATCCAAAAGAATCATATTTAACAGCAGTGAAAAGGATTTTAAGATATTTGCTAGGAACTCAGAACTTAGAACTTAGGAATTTGGTATCTTAAGTTTAGCTCTTCATTTGAAATTATTGGTTATTCAGATTCTAGCTTTGCAGGCTGTATGGTGGATAGGAAAAGCACTTATGGAACATGTCAATTCACTGGAAATTCTATAGTCTCTTGGTCCAGTATAAAACAAAATTTAGTAGCCCTATCTACTGTAGAAGCTGAATACATTGCATTAGGAAGTTGTGTGGCACAAGTACTTTGGTTGAAAAAACAGTTGATTGATTTAGGATTGTATATATGCACTATTCCAATTTATTGTGATAACACTAGTGCTATTTGCATTTCAAAAAATCCTATTCAACATTCAAGAACCAAACACATAGACATAAAGCATCATTTCATAAGGGATCATGTATCCAAGGGAGAAATTGAACTCATTCATGTTACAACTAAAAATCAACTTGCAAATATTTTTACAAAACCTTTAGCCTTTGATATTTTCAGTACATTAAGAACAAGGCTTGGTGTGATTGATTTAAATGATTAAATAAAAATGTTTTTGCAAAATAGATGTTTGTTTATTAATTTAATTTTTTTTATGCGTTTATGATTTTTTTGTGTGATTTCTTTCCTTTTAGAGTCTGTGTTTTCATCATTGATTTTGGTATTTTTGTGTTTTTGATTTCTAGTTTTTGTTTTGAGTGCAAAAATAAATTTTTTTTTTATCATCATCGTCCGGGATGAAATCATTTCGTACGGGATGATTTGTGTAGTATGACAAACTGTGGGATTTTGAACCGTTTTAAGTGTAGTTTTAATGTACTTCATCTGTACGATCATCACGATCATCCAGGATGAAATATTCTTCAAACGATGGGATGAATGAATTGAGCTGTTGAATAGATAAGACATTTTTTAATATGAACTTCGTCTGTATGATCATTTGGTTCGTCTGGACGAATAAATGTCGGTTCGATGTAGGGGACGGTTTCAACTATCATTAAAATGATATAAGTTCTGATCATCCCGAGACGAACACGTGTTCATCTGTACGATCAGACTGGTCAAAAGTCTGTACGAAAGGATGCATCGTAAGTTGTGTTGATTATGAAAAGCCGTTTCATTTTGACGCATTGAATCGTCTGTATGAAAATATTTCGTACGGGACAAATTTTGTATTCGTCCAGGATGAATTTTTTTTTCGTCCAGTATGAACATACTGTTTTTTAATAAATTGGCAGGCTTTTGAACTTAACTGTCACACTCTAAACATCACTTTTAATCTCTTTCATTCTTTAGATCAGTACTTTTCATATGGCTAGTTCCAATTCAAGTAAGAGGCAGAAGGTCATAGCAAAGAAACCACATAGGAATCCTTCAGAGAACTTTCTATCTAAGGAAAATGAGGAATCTTTTCCTCGATTTTCCTCTGCCAAAATCACACCCTCTAGGATCCTACTTCAAGAAAATCTTACTTTCCAGGTAATGAACCTATTCCCCTCGACCCAATTTGGTTTCATTCTTACTCTGGTCCAACCTTACAACAAAGAGACTTTTCTCTATTTCCTAGCCAATATGTCCATTGGGCCTCGTTAGTCTGTAGTCCACTCTTTTGTCTTTAAACAAAGAGTAGAAATTACTAAGCATGACTTAGGAGCATTTCTAAACTTAAGAACTAAAGGGGAAAGAGCAAATTATTTGATCACTACCGATGACTATTCGTGGTCTGAAATTAATCAAGTGATTAGAGGGAATAATGTGAATGAACATGTGGCTAGAGTATCCGGCCTTGTGAAAACTGCACGAATCATCCAGCATGTCTTTAGAACTTCCATTATCCCTAAGGCTGGTGATAGAGTGAATATAACTCCACTTTTTTCTATGGTCACTTTTATGATCATGACTAAAAAACATATAGATGAAGCCCAGTAAATTCTCGACTATCTTTTTGGGCTTTCTAAATTAGGTCATGCTGATCATAAAAGAAAAAAGAATATTGCTTTAGGACATCTAGTTTCCTATATTCTGGAGAAGAAGTATGGTTTGACTCATCTTGATCAGGAGTTTGAAGATTTGCTCTATTACAATGATGCATCATTTAGAGCAACCTTCAAAAATGATGACACAAGTAAGGCACACGTCATCAGTGACACCGAGGAGGAACCCGAAGTCGAACCAGCACCGACCAATGATACAAATTATCAAAATTTGGTTCAAAGATTTGATCAGCTAGAGACTCATTTTGATCAACATTTTGATAAATTTGAAAATCGCTACAATCAGGATATGGGCTTCATAAGAGAGTAAAAGAATGATTTGAATAGTAACATGCTTATGGTAAGCAGTTACTTTACCTTCTTCAATGCTCAACCTCCTTCTCCAGATCAGGGTCCCTCAGAGTGAATGTTGCAGTTGTTGTTTTGTTGCATCTTTTTGGATGGATTTTATATTAGTTTGATGTATTTTTTGATTTTTTTTCTCTAGATGGTGTGTATTGATATCGATTGTAGTGACTGTAATATCTTTTTGATATCAATATATGTAAACATGTCTTATCTTTATTTTCTTTCTGAAATGTGTGTTTAACTATGAAAATCTTTAGATTTTATTTTTTTATCAGTGCTATAATTCTTAAAATACAAATTAAAAATCAGACTCATTAGAAAATCTAATTTTTTCTAAATTTAAGTTTAGCTTATAACTTGATAATAATTAAGATTGTCAAATTTCATGTCTCTTATTTAGACTATATTAATTTATTATTGCAATTATGATGTTTTTCTTATTTTGTATTTTACTCTTCAATTAATATTTATGCACTTAGATTAATTTGAAAACTTTAATTAATGACTTTGGTAAGAATACAATTACTCTTGACAAATGTACAAATGTATAAAAATCAAAAGGAATGCGTAATGGTTCGCAATGTGAAAAAGAGGCACAAAATAAGCCCAATAAATGCAAATATGCACAAAAGTGTATCATAAATTTGAAAAAGATGCGCAAAGTGCCATTTGTGGTAGTTATTTCTTTCCAGACTCTTTTAATCTTCTCATTCAAATTGATCTTGTGTTCATTCATGTATATTAAATTTTGAAATATACAATTTTTCTTTTCATCCTCTTTGCAATAATGCCTCTATCTAAATGTCTAAATTGAATCATGTTATTTGATAAATTTTTTATTTATCTAAGTTATGTCTCTTCTTGAATTCTACGAATTATTATGATTTGTCTAATTTACTAATTTTATTTGCATAACTTTATTACAATCACTTTTAAGAATGAATTATCAAATGATTTTCATATGTCTGCTTGCATTTCATGTTTTTTTTTCTTATTCACTTTTTGCTGTTGTCAAAAAGGGTGAGAAATAATTGTTTGTTGTGATCGTGTCATTTGGTTTTGTCTGTTTTGTCTTATTTTGTGTTTTGTTCGTTATTGGGTATTTTTGCAATTTTTGAAAATAAACAATTTTTTAAAATAAAAATTTAAAAATTTTTGTGTTCAATGACTCCTTATTTTCACTTGCTCATTAATTCAGGGGAAGTTTAGGAGATTCTTAAAATTTGAAATTCGACAAACAATAATTATTTTGTCATCATCAAAAAGGGGGAGATTATTAAGAGAGTTACTATTTGCATATGTTACATTCTTGCAATTTGTATAATTTTGATGATTTCAATTATTATTATTTTATGTGCAATTATTTCCTAACACTTTTTGGAAGAATTATTTTTGCTCTTGTGTGTACTAACATTTCAGGAAAATTGAACTCCAAACTATGAAGACTTCAAATCAAATTCAGCATACAATTCTTTGCAAATTGGAGCTCTAAATTGTTCTTTGAATTGAGAGGGAGTGATTGTAATTGAGTGAATAAAAACACACACACACACACACACTTAAGGAGATCTTACAAAATTTGTACTGATCGTACGGGACGAACCTAGTTCGTACGGGATGATCAGGTCAGTTCTCTCACCGTAAGAGCAATGGAAAGAACAGAAGTTGGAGGACATTTTTCTAAGCCCTGATCGTCCAGGACGAATTTATTTTCGTCCCAGGATGATTTCCTCTCTGTAAAAATTTCATCCATTTGAAATACAAATCATCCTCAGACAATTTCTTCTCTGTAAAAATTTCATCCAGACAAAATCTAAATCGTCTCAGGACGATTTCTTCTCTGTAAAAATTTTGTCCAGACGAAATCTAAATCGTCCAAGGATGAATTCTTCTCTGTAAAAATTTCGTTCAGATGAAGTTCAATATCGTGCTAGGACGAGTTACTCTTTGTAAAACTTTCATCCGGATGAAGTCCTGTTCATCCCTAGACGATGTGAACCAACTTACCAAAATTGATTATGTCCATGCAGTTATTTGGGAACCGACTTATGGTATAACGGATCGTACCGGACGAACCTAGTCCGTACGGGACGATGATCGTGTACGAACATAATTCGTACCAATATACATAAGGATCATTTCCAACACTTTAAGTAAAATCATCCAGGATGATCCATGATCGTACGTGATGATTCATTTCGTGTTGACTTGAAAATTTTGCAGTTTTGGACGGTTTTTCTTGTCTCTCCTATATATAGTCCAATTTAAACTGCCACATAATCTTTTTGTCATTTAATCTCCGTGCCTATTAAAAGAAGAGTCAAGGAGAGAGTGTGAGAGAGCATTCAAAGGAGAATTTTTACTACTGGAGCACAAAGGCTTCGCTTTGTGTTCTAAGGTAAGAATCTCTACTTGTGATTTGGGATTACTTCACTCTTTTCTTTCTTCCTTCTAGAATTCTTGTGAGAAGATCTGTCAAGGAGATCCGGTTCTCTGCCGACACTTGGAGTGTGTGAACAGCTGAGGGTTCTCTACCCACACTAGGAGAGTGTGAAAGGACGAAAGTTTCTCTGCCCACACTAGGAGAGTGTGAAAGGACGGACGGTTCTCTGCCAACACTGGGGATAAGTGTAAAAGGATGACGGTTCTCTGCCACACCGGGTAGTGGTGAAAAAAGTGTTTGTAAAGGCTTCTCCGCCTTGTTGTGGGTACAAAAGGATAGACACTATTGATATTAGTGTGATACTCGGAGGGTGCCTCCAGGGAGTGGACGTAGGTCTGATTTAGACCGAACCACTATAAATTTTGTGTCTTTTATTTTTACTGCTTATTATTTTCCACATTTTGTTTTTTTACAAAAAAAATTGTGGTTGAAAAACTTTCTCTAAAAATCCATTAAAGTTTAATTTCGGTTCAACATACTCAAGAGGGATAATTTTTTTTAAATACCAATTCACCCCCCCCCCCCCCCCCTCTTGGATAGCCTTGGGACATAAGCTTAGGTTTAACAACCTAATTCATAGTGAACGAATCTCAACATGGTTATCCTTTTGGCAATTTTAAAATAGATGCATATATGATATGTCTATGTTTATGCATCTTCGATTTTCACACCAAATAAGTTTTTCTATCCAAAGTACATGTGTGAGTTATATGTCCAAACAATCCACAATTATAGCATTTGACTTCAGGAAATAGTTTTCTCATTTTTCTATAATTATTCTATTTCCTGCTGAATTTTAAGAATTTTGGATAAAAAATAAGATTTGTATAATCTTCAAGTGTTGGGGGTATCCTATTATCCTCAAGAGCTTCTATCTTTAATTTGTAAAATGAATTCATATCTTCCAATATACGATTTGTATAATTTATCCGATAATTTTTGCTCTCTGATTCATCCTTAAAATCTTTAAATTCTTTTTCAAGTTTTGCATAGGATAATTTTAAATTTTTAGTGTTCATATTCAAATTGTCATACTCATCAAGTAATTTCATGTGGTTGTTATCAATTAAAGCATGATCTTTTCTAAGGATCTCATATTTTCTTTGCAGTTCTTGTAACTCTAAGTTCAGACTAGCATGCATTTTCTTTTAACTTTCTATATGCAACATGTATGCATTCTGAGACTTCTAAAAGTTTATTGTAAGTGAAGTCACATACCTCTTCTTGATCTGACTGATCAATATTATCGGCCATCAAGAATAGATTGGTGACTTTCTCTTTCTTTTCAGTCTCTGATGAGTCTAAAGCTGAGTGCCTAGAAAGCTCTTTGGAATTTCTTCTTACCCTTCTTCACTATTGGTTTCTCCTCTACCTTCTCCTTACTAGGAGTGGCATTGAGTTTTGGGCATTCTGACTTAATGTGTCCAGGTTTCCTGCACTCATAGAAAATAACATCATTTGAAACCTTAACATTCCTATTGAACTTACCTCGATTCCATTATTGGCGTCTCTTTTGATTCCTCTTTAGAAAGCTTCTGAGCTGCCTATTCATTAATGCGATGTCATCTTCATCCTCAGGTTGTGATTGATAACTCTTTGACTCCTCCACTTTTAGTGCTATGTTCTTTTCCCTTCGTGGTTCACCTGCATAAATCTTTCTTTGACTCACTCCTTGCTAGTAAGCAATTAGTGATCCAAGAATATTGTCAATAGAGTAAACATTTAAATCTTTAGACTCAGTAATCGCAATTAGTTTAGCATCATATGTAATAGGCAAACAATGAAGTATCTTAGTAACCATTTTAGCGTTAGTTATTTCCCTACCCAATACATGTAAAGAGGTGACTATTTGTGTGAATCTTATGTACATGTTAGAAATAGATTCATTGGGTTTCATGTGAAATAACTCATAATCATGTAACAAGATGTTTAATCTAGATTTTTTAACTTCATTAGTCCCTTCATAAGTTATATAAAGTCTACCCCATATATCCTTTCCACTCTTGCAAGTGGAAACCCGCATGTAGTCTTCTGATTTAAGTGCACAAAAGAAACTATTTAAACATGTGGCATTTAGTTGTGCTAAGTCATGTTCTTCTACAGTCCAACTAAGGGTGTTTCTACATTAACGCCATTAACAAGTCTAGTTAGTTTAGTATACCCTTCTTGAACTAAGATCCACATGCGATAATCAACTTACTGTAAAAATGTTGACAAGAGTGTTTTCCAAAAATCAAACGGGACGTTACCAAAAAAAGGAGGACTAGGGATCGAATACACTTCTAGTGTATTATGGTTTCCAAATGTAGCTATAATCGTTTATCAAAAAGTAGGCTAAACTTATGATTTTGAAACAAACCTCTGATACCACTTATTGAAACTTGTTAATTATGAATTAGGTTATTAGACCTAAATTTATGTCCCAACGGCTAACCAAGAGGGGGGAGGGTGAATTGGAAATTTAAAAATTCTTCCTCTTTAAATGGATTAAATTTTTTGTATAATTTTCAAAACAATTTTTCAACCACAGATCAACACAAAAAACAATAAAGCAAAAAGCAGCAAAAAATAAAAGACATGAGAATTATAGTTGTTCGGTAAAACACGACCTACATCCACTCCCTGAAGTCCCCCACTTCAGGTATTGCACAATTAACACAAGTGTCTCTCCTTTTTCTCCCACTGTAAGGCAAAGAAGCCTTCACAAAAACTCTCTTCCACCACTTGCTGGTGCGGTAGAGAACCTTTATCCTTTTACACCCTCTAAGTGTCGGCAGAGAACCATCGGCTATTCATACTATCCAAGTGTAGGCAGAGAACCTTAGTCCTTTCACACTCTCCAACTGCAAGAAGAGAAACCCTTTGGATGTTCACACTCCTTGAGTGTCGGCAGAGAACCGGATCTCCTTGAAAGATCTTCTCACAAGAAATCTAGAAGGACAAGAGAAAAGAGTGAAGTAATCACAAATAATAAACAGAGATCCTTATCTTTGAGTAACCAAAAGAACTCTTCATGCTCCAGTAGTAATAACTCTCTTTCAAACACTCTCCTCACTCTCTCCTTCAATTTCTCTTCAGTATGCATGAAAACGAATTGAAAAAAAGATTACCTGATAGTTTTAAGTGGACCTTTTATAAGAAAGACACGAAAAAATTGTCCAAAAACTGTAATTTTTAAAATCTGTATGTTTATGATCGTCCCGTACGATCTTATTTCGCATGTACGAACAGTGTAAAAACTGTTGCGTATGAACTCAATGTACATTAATACGAACTCCCTTCATACCCGATCATCATCCCATATGAACATGGTTCGTCTGGTACGAACAGTTATTTCCAAGGTTCGTTGGAACAAAATTGTAGGACGAACTATATGTTCAAAGAACAGACAACATCATCTGGTGACGAATGGGTTAAATTGCCTGGACAAATAGTTTAAAAGCACAAGTCCAGAGAACATCATCCTGGGACGAATGTGTTTATTCTTCTGGACAAAAAATTCAAAGCACAAGTTCATAGGACATCATCCTGGGACGAATGTGTAAGTTTGTCTGGAAGAATAGTTCAAAGCACAAGTTCAGATGACATCATCTTGGGATAAATGTGTAAGTTTGTCTGGACAAACAGTTCAAAACACAAGTCCAGAGGACATCATCCTGGGATGAATGTGTAAGTTCATTTGGACGACCAGGACTTAAAAAAAAATTTTCCCACTCTGTTCGTTCCATTTGCTCTTTGGGGAGTATAACTAACCAGATCGTCCCGTACGAACATGGTTCGTACTGTATGATCAGTATTATAAAAACTGTGAATTTTAAAGCTCTCCCCAGTGTGTGTGTGTGTGTGCTAAGTTACTCAAATACAATCACACTCTCTTAGACTCAATAAAATGAAAAATACAGACCTCGGACTTCAATTTATAAATTATTCTAAGCTGAACTTGATTTAAAGTCTTCAATAATATGGAGTAGGATTTTTCCTAAAATATTAGTACATGAAAGAGCAAAAACAATTCTTCCAAAATGTGTTAGGAGAAAATAATAATTAAAATAATAATATTTGGAATCATCAAAAACATACAAGTTGCAAGAATGTAAAACATGCAAAGCTAAGTAGCAACTCTCTCAACAATCTCTTATGATCAGTTACTTGGTTCCCGAGTTTTAAATATGATATGTCAAATGTGGCCCAAAAATTTTGGGTTTTTTGGAAAGACTTTATTTGAGTAGACATTAACGGTTATTTTACTCAAGTTTTGCATTGTAATATTGAAAGTTCTATTTTTCAATGTTGTGCTTCTTTTGTTTATGCTGCTTCTTCTCATTATACCAAAAAGATTTTATGGGATCAAATTACACAGATTCATAGTATTTGCAATCTTCCTTAGCTTGTTGGTGGAGATTTTAATACTATATTTAACCCATCTGAACACATTGGGGGCTCTCTCTATATCTATCATTCTATGGATAATTTTAATAGTACGATTATGAATTGTAACTTAAATGATAGTGGCTTCTCTGGTAATAAATTTACTTGGCATCGTGGGCATTTATGGCAAAGTTTAGAACGGGTTTTATTCAATGATTACTGGCTTAACACTTTTGAGTCTACTAATGTTGAGCATCTTAGCAGGACCCTCTCTGATCATTCTCCTCTTCTTATTAAAATTATAACTAGAGCTAGGGGTAACTTTCCTTCTCAATTTAGATTTCAAAACATGTGGTAACTTCATGATTCTTTTATGGATTTTATTAAAAATAATTGGCAAGCCCCTTTGTATCTAGATAATTCTATTTCCGGTATGAAAAGATTTTGACTTAAGCTAAAAAGTTTTAAGTAAGTTTAAATTGGTGGAATCATAATATTTTTAAAAATCTTTTTTCCAACATCTTAATTGCAGAAGATAAGGTGAATTCTTATGAGACTCAGTGTCAATTGGTGTCTTCTGATGCTAATTTTTATCTTTTTAGAGAGGCTAAAGATGGTATTTATAAATTACATGCTTAGGAAGAAATTTTTTGGAAAGAAAAAGAGGATGTTAAACATATGGTTGAAGGTGATAACAATACTAAATATTTTCTTTCCTTAGGTAAGAGGAAGTGTGCTATTAATTGCATTCATCAAATTACTTCTGTTGATGGCTTTGTTACTAACGATGATGCTAAAATTGCTAATTTAGTTATTTTACATTTTCATAATAATCTTAATAAAACCTTTAATCGTTCTATTATTGTCAATCCTTCTATCATGCCTAATCTTATTTCTCATTATGATAATATTGGCTTGTCTAAACCTCCTTCTTTTAAGGAGGTTAAATTTATTACTTTAGTGTGAATGGTAAGTCTGTGGCTCGTCTGGATTGCTTCACGATGAAGTTTTTTTAGAAAATGTGGCCTATTATTGGTAATGATCTTTTTCCTTCTATTACTGCATTCTTTGATGGTAACTATATTCCTAAGTTTTTTACCTCTACTTCTATTGTGCTTATTTCTAAGAATAATTCTATGTGTTCTTGCCATGATTTTAGACCTATTAGTTAGTGAACCTTTTTTATAAACTGCTTTCTAAAGTTTTAATAAATCAGTTAACTATTTTTTTGCCTAAACTTATTTCCCCATTTCAAATAGGCTTTGTTAAAGGGCGTGCTATTGCTGATAACATCGTTTTGGCTCAAGAATTTTGTCAAGACATGGATGTCAAGGTTAGAGGTGGTAATATGATTCTGAAACTTGATTTTATGAAGGCTTATCATAATATTGATTGGAATTTCATTTATAATATCATGAATTTTTTTTGTTTTGATTTTAATTTTATCAACCTCATTAAAAATTGCATTGAAAGCCCTTATTTTTCTATCATTGTGAATGGTAAGAGCCATGGTTTCTTTAAGGCGTCTCATGGGATAAAATAGGGGGATCCTATTTCTCCTGCTCTCTCCATTATTATGGCTGAGTACCTTTCTAGAGGCCTTGTTGATCTTTTTGAGAAGTATCCTAGCCTCTACTTTAAAATGTTAGCTAGTTTTAATATATCTCACTTATATTTTGCTGATGATTTTATCATTTTTACAAATGCTTTGATGAGTAAGATTCATAGACTTTTGAGATTCTTTGACCAATTTGATTTGGTGAGTGGTCGGGATCTTAATAAACATAAGTGTTGCTTTATTTTTTCTAAGAAAGTTCCTAATCATCATATTGTGGCTATTTAACTGGTTTCAGTCATGGTATTTTGCATTTACCTTGGAGTGCCTCTTTATAAGGGTATAAAGAAATCTTTTCTTTTTTATGATTTAATTATGGTAGTGCAGAATAGACTTTTAACTTGGGCCTCTAATTTCTTAAGCTTTGGAGGTCGGTTAATTCTTATCAAGAGTGTTTTATGTTCTATACTTGTTTATAGTTTTTAAACTTTGCTTCCTACTCAGGCTGTGTGTGATAGGGATGATAGAATTTTAATAAGTTTTTTTGGAAAGAGGCTAGTAGCAATTCTAAAATTCACTCGTCCTCATGGGATAAATATTGTGGGACTTTGAATGAAGGGGCATTGGCGTGTAACTCTTTGAATGATTTGGCCTATGCTTTCTCTTTCAAGATATGGTACAATTTTCGTGATAATTTGAGTGTTTGGGCTAATTTTATGGTTGCTAAATATTGTGGGGGGAAGCATCCCACCACGTGTTATTTCAGTAAAGGTAACTCTAAAGTTTGGCAATGTCTTTGCTCTATTAACTGGGTTGTTGAGCCTTTTATCTTTTGGGGCCTTGGTAGTGGTAATATTTTCTTTTGGCAGGATCGTTGGTTGGGCGGTCAATCTATTGATTCTATCACTAATACTTCTTCCAATGCTGCTGTGAAGGTGAATTATTTTTTTACTAATAATGGTTTGGATTTGGAAAAACTTTTTAGTGTTCATCCTAATTTTAATATTCAACAAATTTTGAAAATCCCTCTAAACACTAATTCGAATGATGTTAAGTTATGTGCTTTGACTAAAGATGGGAACTTTATATTAAAGGATGCTTAGCATTCTTTTAGATCTAAGCAAGAGGCTTCCAAGCTTTTCCATATTATATGGCATAAAAGTATTCCTTCTATGGTCTCTATTTTTATCTGGAGAATTTTACATAAGCTTATTCCTATGGTTGATAATTTGATTAAAAGTGGCTGTATCTTTCCATCTAAATGTCAATATTATTATCATGTGGATAATATGCATCATGTTTTCATTTCTGATCCATTAGTGGCCAAAGTTTGGACTTATTTTGATGACATTTTCAATTTAAATTATTTTTTTGTTATGGGCTCTATTAATTTTTTGCTTAACTGTTGGGTTGTTAAATCAAAAGGCCATATCATAAATGTTATTCCTTCTCTTATCCTCTGGTACTTATGGTTGGATAGAAATAATTCCCATTTCAATGGGGTGGTTATGAATCATTATAGAATTATTTATAATATTAAGGATAAGGTAGTGGCTATTTATTCTGCTAAGTTACTTTCTATCAAGAATTTCAAAAACTACTTCTCTACTGCTATTGATTTAGGTATCAACTTGGAGGTGGATATTCTTCACAAAAGTCCTAGGTTTATTTCTTGGATGAAGCCTCCTTCTGACTGTCTTAAGTTGAATGTTGATGGTGCTAGAATGAACTCTTTTATGGGTTGTGGTGGTATCATCAGAGACACTAATGGTAATTACATTTTGGGTTTTGCTGGTCCTTTACTTAGTTGTGATGTCCATTTTTCTACTACATATGCCATTCTTCATGGTTTAAGACTTTGTTTTAATCTTGATTACATTAATATTATGGTAGAGGTTTGTTTTAATTACTGCTATTAGTTTTTTAATTCTAGGGAGGATACTGTTTTTTCCTCTGCCTTGTTTTATATGAGGAGGGACATTAAGAAATTATTGAGTTTTTTAAATTACTCATTTTCTGTTGTTCTTGAGGAGGGCACTGCTTGTGCTCATTCAACTGCGAGGTGGGGTTGTGGGTTGGTTTATAGGACCAAGTTTTCAGTTTCTAATCTTTCTTTTCTTGTGAAAGGCCTCTTAAGATTGGATAAGACTTGTTTTCCTTAGGTTAATTCTTAATGGTGATATGGGTGTTGGTTTTTGGTGGAGTGTATGGCTGTGCTTTTCCACCCTTCCTGGTTCTGTTATTTGTGGGCTTTTCTTTCCCTGATGGCAGTGGGTTCTTTTTTTATGTTTCTTTATGGCTATTTGGTCTCGTCTGCTGTTACTTGGCGGTCTTGTATTTTATGTTGGCTATGTTAATTTCTTCTTCCTGAATGTGTTATTCTATAAGTTGTTGGAGTGGTTTTTGCGCTGCTTATTGGTGCCCATTTTTAGCTATTTTTTGGGTCACCTATGCATGTGGTTGGTGGCTTTCTATATGATTCTTTATGGTCTTTTTTATTTTCCTACATGGAGTAGCTTTAGATGCATTGATAACATTGACTTATGTGCTTTAGTGATGTATCTCATCCTTTTACTCCTTTGTTTTTGTTTGGAAGACATTGAGCTATATTGTTGTTGTTAGATGAGTATTTTGGGTGCTTCTGGGGTGTTTTTCCTTGATCAATTTTTGGAACCTTGGTTCATTTCGGTTGATGGCCTTTATGTTTCTCTTACCTGCAGTACTTTCCTTTATAGTCTTCTTGCTCAGACTTTTACCTGGAGCCTTAGCATGCATATCTGGTTGGTTATTCATTTTATGGGGAGATGGCTTTGGCTCTCTCATCTCTTGGGTTTCTGATACTCTATTCTATCCAGGTGGCTATTTTCCCTTTTGGGTTATCATTGGCCTGGATTATTAAAGATGGACACTGTTGTTAATACTTCTTGCATTAATAATGTTCCTTTTGTCTTTATTTATGGGGAGGTTGTGGTTTGCTTGGGTTATTCTACTGATGATGACTGAACTTATATAATTGTTACCTGTTTACCTATTTTTATTTGTAACAACCATATCTCTTGGAATTATCACCTTGCTAGATATTACTATTTTTTTGTGCTATTTTTTCAATGGTCTTCACCTTCTTTTCCAGGATTTTATTAGTGCAGGTACTCATGTTGATGATTTTCTGGATAGGAAGATGGAGTTCAAAGCTATTTTTTGGTGTCTTCCTTTTTTTGGGTGCTCTTATTTGTGCATCGTAGACTGTATATAGGTGTTAATGTACTTTTGCCTAGTATGGATCTTGTGCTCTTATTTTTTTTTATTTTTTTTATTTTGTAGCTCTTATGAGCAATAGTGTGCTCGAGGTCTTTTAAGGACTTTGTAATTTTTTTCCTATATTAACTCGTAGGCCCCACCGTCGGTCGTTTATGGTTGTCTCGTATGATCTTATTTCGTATATACGAACAGTGTAAAAACTGCTGCGTATGAACTCCCTTCATACCCGATCATCGTCCCGTACGAACTTGGTTCGTCTGGTACGAACAATTATTTCCAATGTTTGTTGGAATGAAAATGTAGGATGAACTACATGTTCAAAGAACAGATGACATCATCCTGGAATGAATGGGTTAAATCATCTAGACAAATATTTCAAAAGCACAAGTCTAGAGGACGTCGTCCTTGGATGAATGTGTTAACTTTTCTGGATGAATAGTTCAAAGCACAAGTTTAGAGGAAATCAGCCTGGGATGAAGTGTAAGTTCGTCTGGTCGAATAGTTCAAAGCACAAGTTCAGAGGACATCGTCCTGGGACGAATGTGTAATTTTGTCTGGACGAACAGTTCAAAACACAAGTCCAGAGGACATCGTCTTGGGAAAAATGTGTAAGTTCGTCTGGATGACCAAGACTTAAAAAAAGTTTTCGCCCGCTCTAATCATTCCATTTGTTCTTTGGGGACTATTACTTACAAGATCGTGCCTTACGAACATGGTTCGTGCTGTACGATCAGTATTATAAAAATTGTGAATTTTAAAGCTCTCCCCGGTGTGTGTGCTAAGTTACTCAATTACAATCATACTCTCTCAGACTTAATAAAATGAAAAATATAAACTTTAGACTTCAATTTACAAAATATTCTATGTTGAACTTGATTTGAAGTCTTCAACAATCTAGAGTATGATTTTTCTGAAATGTTCGTACACAAAAGAGCAAAAACAATTCTTCCATAATGTGTTAGGAAAAAATAATAATCAAAACAATAGTATTTGTAATCATCAAAAATATACAAGTCGCAGCAATGTAAAACATGCAAAGCTAAGTAGCAACTCTCTCAACAATCTCTCCCTTTTTTATGATGGCAAAACAATTATTATTTCTATAAATTTTAAATTCCTAAATTTCTCCTAAACTCCCCCTAAATAAATATGCATGTGAGAATAAGAGGAGTTTATTTTGAACAAATCGAATTTTTACTTTTTGAAAGTATTTTAACACACAAAAATAATCATTCGTTGAAAATTATCAAATGACACTTAGACTCGAGCAAATCAAATGACACTTAAACACAAGCAAATCAAACACCAAAAAGACACAAATACAAACAAATGCAAATAATATTTCTCCCCCTTTTTGACAACAGCAAAAAGAGAAGAAGAAACGATCACCGAAATGTGAGAAATTATATGAGAAGCCTTTAATAATTGATCTTCAAAGAGATTAAATTATATTTGCAATAAAAAAGATTAATATCATTAGAGAAAAAATAAAAATTCATATGATTTAAGTAAAGATATAACATAGACAAGAAAAAGTTATCAAGGTCATGAATAAGTGTAGACTATGAAATAAGAAAAATTATTGCAGGTAGATGAAATGGAAATTTAATTACTTTAAATTTCAATAAGAAATAAAATTGAACATTAGATTTATTTTAATTTAAAGATTAAAAGATAAAGGAAAGAACATAAACTTGAGAGGCTTTGCGCATCTTTCTAATATTTATAGTACACTTTGTGCATATTTTTGTATTTGTGGGCTAATTTTGTGCCTCTTTACCAATTGCGAAATATTGCGCATTCTTTTGATTTTTGTATATTTGTATATTTTTTAAAATTTTTAATTGAAGTTTCCAAAATCGATAATCGAAAATCTTAAATTCCTCTAAGAACAAAGATATTTATATTGAAAAGAGAAATAACAAATAATAAAACATAAACTTGCAATAATAATATTAAATTTTGTTAGTCTAACAAAAATAAATATGAAAGTGATATCCTTAACCTGATTGAGTTAAGACACAGCTTAAATTTTTGAAAAGTTAAATTTTATAAATGAATTTAAGAATATGTTATTGCATTTCAAAGTATATCACTTGTTAAATCAATTAGTCAGGATAATTATATAGGCTAACAAGCTTTTCTAGAAACATGACAGATTAACTTTTATTGATATCATGGTGAATGATAATACATTTGAGCACATAAGATATAAATACACATAGATGCAATAAAACATAAGACATAAAAACCTAAAACATGAAGACATAAAAATACACCAACTAACAACATATCACATCACATCACATCACCACTGCTAGAGAAAATCATAAAAGAAGTACAGTCATCACTCAGAGGGGCCCTGATCTGGAGGAGGTCCCTTATTGAAGAAGTTAAAATAGCTACTCATCATAGCCATATTCGAGCTCATAGCATCGAATTTGCCTCTAATCTAACCTATGTCATGTTGGTACTGTGTATCCTGCTACTGTAGATGAGTCTCAGTTTGATCAAAATGTTGATCAAAGTGACTCTCAAGACGATCAAATCGTTGTACCATCTCTTGAAAATTTTGACTACCAGCAGGTGCAGGTGGAACTCTTCTCCTTTCTTCCTCAGAGTCAGTACTTTCAAATTGAGCATCCTTATTAAAAAATGCTCGGAATATTCCATAATTATATTAGACAGGCTCCTCTAGATTTTGAACAGGATAAATTAGATCATACTTCTTTTCTAGAATGTAGGTCACAAGATGTCCTAAGGCTATATTTTTCTTTCTCTTGTGGGAGACATGGCCAATCTCAGAAATTCTATACATGTAGTCAATGATCAGTTACACTTCATCTATTGGTTGGCTAGTCATAATCAGGTATGTCACGGTGGAAAGAAGAGTTGTAATATTTACTCAATCAACAGCTTTAAGAATAATGGAAGTATGAAGAACATGCTGGATGTTTCGAGCATTTTGATTAAGAGTGGACACCTTAGGTAAATGATCTACCCCTCTAATCCCTCTAACAACTTGATTTATTACAGTCCATTCAAAGTCAGAGGAAGAGGTCAAAGTATGGAATCTAATCCCTTGAGTCCTCAAATTTAAAAATATCCCGAAATCCTCCTTTGTTATTTCTACCTTTTTCTTAAAAACATAGGATCTAATCACACTCTGGTCAGAATTAAAAGACATGGTCGCAAGGATGTAGTGGAATGTTTTCTTGTTGTCGCGGTGGATTAGAGTCAGAATAAGAGAAACTAGATAGAAGCAAAAAGGGGCTTTACTTGAAAGTTCAGTTGTTCTTGGAGAAGGACTCTAGAAGGGGTGATTTTGGCGGATACGAACCTAGGAAAAGACTCTTCATTTTCTTTGGATAGAAAGTTTTCTCCTGGATTCCTAGAGGAAGGTCCCCTAGTTAGTTCTTTAGCTTGCCTAACCCTCTTGCTTGAACTCACCATAGAAAAGATCAAAGGGAATAAAAGATTGAGAAGGCTTTTAAAGTGAATAAAGTTTGAGTTATAAACCCTTTGAATTTAAAGAAAAATGATATTTCGTACAGACAAAATTTTTTCCATTCTGTACAATACAGGGTTCATACGTACAAAATAAAATTTTGTATGTACGAATGAAAGTGTCAAAATTGAAAACAGGATTTCGTAAACATGCAAGTTACGAGGCATCCTTTCGTACAGACTTTTGATTAAAATGATAGTACAGACAAATAGGTGTTCATTCGAGACGATCAGTTATTTAAGACCATTTTAATGACAGTTTGAAACATCCCCCACTCAGAAATGCCACGTGTTCATATGTACAAACTTAATGTTCGTACGTACTATCAGTAATAAAACTGATCTTATCCGTATAACCGTCTAGATGCATACATACGATTGAATACATATCGTCCAGATGATCGTGATGATTTTACAGACGAACTGTAGTTAAAATTGAAAAAATTGCATGCAAACCACTCAACTCAATAATTAATATGCTACAAGATTCGTCCCGTACAAAGCTATTTTGTACAGATGAATGTCACACTTAAAAATTTTCATACCATTGCTTAAAAACATGAATTTTGATGTGAGAGTACATAAAACAAATAAACAGGAAATTTCAAAAACAAATACGAACAAAAACTAGAAAACACATACAGAAAATTACGAAATAAAAAACACACTAACAAAACATATCAGTGTTTTAGAAACTTTTATTTTAAGCATTTAAATCAATCACACCAAGCCTTGTTCTTAATGTACTGAAAGTATTAAAGGTTAGTGCTTTTATAAAAATGTTTGCAAGTTGATTTTCAATTGAAACATGAATGAGTTCAATTTCTCCTTTAGAAACATAATCCCTTATGAAATGATGTCTGATGTCTATGTGTTTGGTTCTTAAATGTTGAATAGGATTTTTAGAAATGCAAATGGCACTAGTGTTATCACAATAAATAGGAATAGTGCCTATTGTTAATCCTAAATCAATCAACTAATATTTCAACCAAATTACTTGTGCCACACAACTTCCTAAGGCAATATATTCAGCTTCAGCAATAGATAGGGCTACGGAATTCTATTTTCTACTGGAGCAAGAGACTAAAGAATTTCTAATAAATTGATAAGTTCCAAAAGTACTCTTTCTATCAATACTATAACCTGCAAAGTTAGAATCTGAATATCTAATTATTTTAAATGAAGAGCTAAACTTAGGATACCAAATTCCTAAGTTCTGAGTTACCAAGAGATATCTCAAAATCCTTTTTATTTCTATTAAATGCGATTCTTTTAGATCTGATTGAAATCTAGCACATAAACAAACACTAAATATAATATCAGGTTGGCTAGCTGTCAAGTAACGCAAAGATTCAATGATTCCCCTAATTTTTTTTAATCAATAAATTTTTCTTTTGGGTCCTTATCCAACTGAACATAGGAACTCATAGGTGTACTAACATGTTTAACATTATCCATTTCATAATTTTTGAGGATGTCCTTAACATACTTTAACTGATTAAGAAATGTACCATCCTCAATTTGCTTAATGCTAAATTTTGGAAAGTAAGTCAAATCTCCCATTAGACTCATCTCAAATTCACTACTCATTATTTTTGACAAATCATCACAAAGATTTTTATTTGTTGATCCAAAGATGATATCATTAACATAAATTTGTACAATCAGTATATCCTCTCCCAATGTTTTTAAAAAAAGAGTTGTGTCCACACTTCATTTTTCAAAAGATCTCTCAAGTAGGAAGGTGCTCAACCTCTCATACCAAGCCCTAGGTGCTCGTTTCAATTCATACAATACCTTTTTCAATTTGAAAACATGATTTGGATGTTTAGAATTTTCAAAGCTTGGAGGTTGTTCCACATAAACTTCCTCTTGAGTCACCCCATTTAGAAAAGCACTTTTAAAATCCATTTAATACAATTTAAATCCCCTAAAACAGGCAAAGGCTAACAAAGCCCTAATTTCTTTAAGTCTAGCTATAGATGCAAAAGTCTCCTCAAAATCAATCCCTTCAATCTGATTATACCCCTTAACCACCAATCTAGCCTTATTTCTAATGACTACACTTGAGTCATTCATTCTGTTCTTGAATACCCATTTAATTCTAACTACACTTTAATCCTTTGGCCTTGTAGTTATTTCCCAAACTTTATTTCTTACAAATTGATTTAATTCTTCTTGCATAGCCAATATCCAAAATTTATCCAAAAGTGCTTGATCAATATTTGTGGGTTCTATCATTGAAATAAAGGTTGAATAATTTACTTCTTTATTCAGTCCATGCCTAGTCCTAACACCCTCACTAGGTTCACCTATAATCAATTCCTTTGGGTGGTTTTTAGGAAATTTTAAATCTCTAGGCATCAGATTTTCTATCTCCAAATTTTCATCCAAATTTATTTTCTCAATCTTTTGGGAGTCAATCTCTATCTCATCCTCTTCAATAATAAGCTCTTCCAAAATTCCAGATTCATCAAATACAACATGTGTGGTCTCCTCAATTACCAAAGCTTTTTTATTGAATACTCTATAAGATTTTCCAACACTTGAGTATCCTATAAAAATTTCTTCATCTGATTTTGATCAAATTTTCTTAAGGCAGATTTTTCATTATTATGTATGAACACTTTACATCCAAAAACATACAAATATGATAAATTAGGTATTCTCCCCTTTAGTAACTCATAGGGAATTTTATTCAAGTTTTATTTAACATTCACCCTATTCAGAATATAACATGCTGTGCTAACTGCCTCATCCTAAAAATATTTAAGAAGTGAATATTCTACCAACATGGCTTGAGCGGCTTCTATTAATGTTCTATTTTTCCTTTTATCTACCCCATTATGCTGAGGGAATCTAGGTGCAAAAAAATTGGGATTAATAAATTTCTCCTTACAAAAATCCTCAAATTTTTTATTTTCAAATTCTTCTCCATGATTACTTTGAATTGTCAAAATCTCACATCCTAATTTCCTTTGAATCCAAGTAAAAAAATTTCTAAATTTCTCAAATAATTCACTCTTTTGATATAGAAATCTAACCCGTGAATCTAGAGAAATTATCCACAATCACAAATTCGTATACCTTCCCTCCTAGACTTATAGTTCCAATTGGTCCAAAAAAATTCATATGTAAAATCTCCAATGGTTTACTAGTTCTAAGATCCTTATTGGACTGAAAAGATGACTTCACCTATTTTCCTAATTGACAAGCATCACAAAGGTGGTCCTTATTGAAGTCTAGTTTTGGTATACCTCTTACTAAGTTCTTTTGGGTAATCCTCAGGTTTTTTGTACTAGAGTAATAAAGTCTCCTATGCCAGAAATAATTTTTAAACAAAAAGCATATGACTTTTAATACAATTCAAATTTGCATATAAACATTGTTTACCCGTAAACCATACAAAACATTATTACCATTCAGGCTTAATATGCAGTTAGTAGAGAAAAATTTAACACAATATCCTTTATCAAATAGCTGACTAATACTCAGAAGATTATGCTTTAAGCCTTCTACTAATAAAAAATTTTCTATCAAAAAGTTTTTTAAGTTTCCTATCATGCCTGATCTAACCATCTTCCTTGTGGTGTTATCTCTAAGTGTAACCTTGCCTCCACTCCTGATTTCCAATGATATGAATTATGCAGTATCTTCAGTGAAATGATTTGAGTAACCGTTATCCAGGTACCATATGCTCTCACAAGGCCTTGTGTCAGAGCGAATCTGCAAAATCATCAAATTTTAGACTTGAAAACCCAAACAAGTTTGGGTTAACCTTTTAGCAATTTTAAAATAGATGCATATATGATATGTCTATGCTTATGCATCTTCGATTTTCAAACCAAATAAGTTTTTCTATCCAAAGTACATGTGTGAGCTATATGTCCAAACACTCCAAAATTATAACACTTGACTCCAGGAAATAGTTTTCTCAATTTTCTATAATTTTTATGTTTCCTGTTGAATTTTAAGAATTTTGGATATAAAATAGATTTGTAAAATCTTCAAGTGTTGGGGTATCTTATTATCCTCGAGAGCTTTTATCATCAGTTTGTAAAATGAAATCATCTATTATACGATTTGTATAATTTATCCGATAATTTTTGCTCTTCGATTCATCCTTAAAATCTTTAAATTCTTTTTCAAGTTTCGCATAGGATGATTTTAAATTTTTATAGTTCTTATTCAAATTGTTATACTCATCAAGTAATTTCATGTGGTTGTTATTGTTGCGGATCTATGGCTTTTGATTTTGATGACAGCAAACATTCTTTTTTCTCTACGACTGCCTTACGTACTGACATTTCAGGTCCACACGATTAGAATGTAATTTGGAACCAGCTCAAGATTGGGTAGACTAGGTCTGAGTCAGTTTGTACCCTTTTTCCTTTCTTGAGTCTATTGTATTTATTGTGGCTCCAGATGCTTTGTAACGTATAAGAGTTTCTGACTATTCCTTAGAGTTTACTGTTTTTGGTAACATCGTCCTGGACGATATTTATATCGGCTGGGACGATCTGTTCAAAAGCAGAAACCCTAATTAGAGCATCCTCATTAAAGCAGTCGTCATTATACAAAACACATCTCCCTGGATAATTTTGTATCTGCCAGGACGATAGGCTCAATTCAGAAAGAATCTGTCACCAGATCTATTTTGAAATAACCTATTTTTGGACATCGTCCAGAAGAATCATCCAGAACTATAAAATATCGTCCAGGATGATCCAGGTCAATTTTTTCAAAATTTCTCTAAAATTTAAGGAAAGCAATTATGACTTAATTTCACGATCAAATCGGCCTGGACAATCGCCAGATCATCTAGGCCGATATGCTGGATGATTGGTCATCGGATAGTTATTTTTTAGGGTAATGTTGAAGACGATATTCCACAATTTGTACTGATCATCCAGAACGATGATAAATCATCCTGGACGATATGAATAAATTTCTTATGATCGTCTCAAATCATCCCGACTGATTGGGCTTAAATTGTACTTATCGTACAGGACAATATGCCTATCGTCCTGGACGATAATGTCGGCAACTTGCATTAACGAGCCTGTTTTGAGAGCTTATATTTAGCTTTATCTAGACACTTTGTAAGTGTCTTTGGTAGCCATTATAGCTTCATTCTTGTGGGGGAGACTTGAAGAGAGAGCTTGAAAGGGAGTGAGGAACGGGTGAAGTCTGAGAGGGAGAAGATCCTGTGAGGGGGGACTCAAGGGAGTGTCGAGGGGATTCCACACGATTGCTCCGGCAGGCTTGCATCTTAATACCGTCGGATTCAAGGCTTGTCTCGAGGGAAGTTCACCAAAGAAGAAGTTCACTTTGGTGTCAAAGGACCTGGCGACTCCGCCGCACCGGGGAAGGTGGAAGTGATTTTGTAAGGGCATCTCCGCCTAGCTGTGGAGGCTAAAGGAGAGACACTTGTTTAGTTCAATACTTAGAGGGTGCCTCCAAGGACTGGACGTAGGTCAAGGTTTGATCGAACCACTATAAATTTGGTGTGTTCTTTTTTATTATTTGCTTCCGTATTTAATTTCCGCATTTATTTTAGTTGTGGTGATTTTGGTTTGTACTTTGCTTAAAGTTTCTTCTTTTCCAATTCACCACTCTCTGTATTTAGCCTTGGGCCAGTTCTATAGGGCTTAACATCTCTATCGAACTTTCAAGTGATATCAGAGCACTTTCTAGTGTCATCAGAGCACTTTCAAGTGGTATTAGAGCCGTATTCATAAAATAAGTTTTTAAAAGCTTTTTGAATTTTTGATCCATGGCTAACTTTTCTAATCATAATATTGCGGAAGGATATTCAATCACCAGACCACCTTTATTTGAAAATATTACTTTTGAGTTTTGGAAAATTCGCATGACTACTTTCTTACAATCGATTGATTTTTGCAGGGGCATATGATTTTAACTGGTTATTCATCACCATCACGTATTGTTAATGGAGTTAAAACTGATATTCCTTTTAATCAATGGAATAGGGAAGAACAAGTAAATGCTAAATCGAATGCAAAATTTTTAAATTACTTTTTCTGTGCTTTAAATTTTGAAGATTTTATGTTAGTATCCACATGCACTACTGGTAAGGAAGTTCGGGATAAACTACACACCATATATGAAGGCACTAGTGAAATCAAGCAATCCAAGTTGAATTTGTTAATGAATGATTTTGAACTATTTTCTATGAAGCCTTATGAGACGATCTTAGATATGTACACTAGGTTCTTTCAAATTGTAACATCATTGCAAGCCTTAGGAAAAGAATTTTTAAATTTTGAAAAAGTTAACAAAATTCTTCGTTGTCTACTAGATAAGTCCATACTAAAGTTATTGTTATTTATAAATCTAAATATTTAAATGTATATTCTATCGATAATTTGATTGGCTCACTCATTGCCTACGAGCAAGATTTGGGTCAAAGACTTTTGGATGCAAGTGAAATGATTGTTCTAAAAGTTGAAGATACGGAAAGATGAAGCTTAGTTGGTGACGATAGCAATGACTTGACAAGCAAATCAAAAGGCTCACCAAAGTATAAGCATCAACAAAAATAGAATAAAGGTAAAAATGGTAAGGATGTTAATATTTCTTCTGACGTTATTTGCTTTCGTTGTAGGAAGCCTGGTCTTATGAAAAATCAGTGCCCTAATTTAAAAATTCTTCCAGCAAAAGAAAAGGGTAAAGCAAAGAAAACTTTAAACTGGGGAGATAATGAAAAGCAAAAAATCTCTTGGGCAGACTTGGTTTCTGTAGCATCAGACCAGGAGAAAGATAATGGTTAAAAGCCTTGTTTGTGTGTTTGTGTTGTGATTTGTTTTTAGTTGTTTTCTTTTTTTATTTATTTGTTTTGTTTCAATTTTTATTTTGTGTTTTTGTTTTTATTTATTCTTTAAATTTTTTTGTTTTGTGAAATTTTTTCTCTGATCAACACACACATTCATTTTTCTAAAAATGAAAAATCTACTTCCTAATTTTTTTGAAATCTTTGGTAAGTTGTGTTTGACTTCTCTACAATAGTCAAAGGAAGGAAACTCATATTTTTGACTCTCTATCTCTATTTCCTAAAAGATGTTATTCTACTTTTGATTTAAAATCTTTTTCATCTTTTAAATAAGTCTTTGAAACTAAATTTTTTATCTCCCTACATTTTATTTATCGCATAGGGATCTTTTGCAAGTTGTTGAATTTAACTTATAATTTTTTTAATCAAGAATTCTCTTTATCAAAAGGATGGGTTTACTTTTGTTTTTAAAGACTTTAGAAAGGTAGCATATTAAATAAAAAAATTTGGTCAATGATGCCAAAAATAAAAGATACGCAATGACGCCAAATTAAAAAATATACACAAAAGTGTATCAAAAATCAAAAGATGCGCAGTACGCCAACCAATTGTCAAGAGGCATAAAATGAGCCCACAAATTTTAATGCTTACCATTCTTGTACTTCTTAAAAGCTTAAGAAAATCCTTGATACTTTCGATACTTGAGTTTGAAAATCTTGATTCCTGATTCAATAATTCGTGCATTAATCTTCTATTAGATATATTTTATGGAAGGAGTTTTGAAAAATAATTATTTCTTTCTCTAATTTATTATTTGAATTAGATATTGAATTAAAAAGTTTTTGAGCCTTTTAAAAGAACTTGAGTTTGGATGATCAAATTATGGATTTCTAAACTTTTCTGGGCTATGCATTGTCAATCCAATTCTACAAAGTTTTTTGATTAAAACTAAGAGGTAACTTTCTCATTTTAAGAATTTTTTTTTTCTTTTATTCGTTTTATTTTTTGTGCCTCCTCTCATTTTGATAATGTCAAAGGGGGAGAACGTATTGTTGAATTTGTATGTTTTTTGTATCCTTTTTCTTTTTCAAAAAATTAAAAACAAAAATTTTTAAAGTTTTATTCTAATGAGGGGGAGATTAGGAGAAAATGTTCCTTTTTGCAAATTCAAATTGAAATGTTTATCATCATCAAAAAGGGGGAGATTGTTGCGGATCTATGGCTTTTGATTTTGATGATAGCAAATATTCTTTATTTCTCTATGACTACCTTATGTACTGACATTTCAGGTCCACACGATCTGATTGCAATTTGGAACTAGCTCAAGATTGGGTAGACTAGGTCTGAGTCAGTTTGTACCCTTTTTCCTTTCTTGAGTCTATTGTATTTATTGTGGCTCCTGATGCTTTGTAACTTATAAAAGTTTCTGACTGTTCCCTAGAGTTTATTGTTTTTGGTAACATCGTCCTGGACGATATTTATATCGGTCGGAACGATCTGTTCAAAAGCAGAAACCCTAATTAGGGCATCCTCATTAAAGTAGCCATCATTATGCAAAACACATCGTCCTGGACGATTTTGTATCGGTTAGGACGATAGGCTCAATTCAGAAAGAATCTGTCGCTAAATCTATTTAGAAATAACCTATTTTTAGACATCGTCCAGGTGGATCATCCAAGACTATAAAATATAGTCCAGGACGATCCAGGTCAATTTTTCAAAAATTTCTATAAAATTTAAGGAAAGTAATTATGACTTGATTTCACGATCAAATCGGTATGGATGATCGCCAGATCATCCTGTCTGATATGCTGGACGATTGGTCATCGGATAGCTATTTTTTAGGGCGATGTCGAGGACGATATTCCACAATTTGTACTGATCGTCCAAGACGATATATTATCATCCTGGACGATATGAATAAATTTCTTATGATCATCTCAAATCATCCCGACTAATTGGACTTAAATTATACTAATCGTAAAGGACGATATCCCTATCATCCTAGATGATAATGTTGGCAACTTGCATTAATGAGCCCATTTTGAGAGCTTCTATTTAAAATTTGTCAAGACACTTTGTAAGTGTCTTTGGCAGCCATTGTAGCTTCGTTCTTGTGGGGGAGACTTGAAGAAAGAGCTTGAAAGGGAGTGAGGAACGGGTGAAGTCTGAGAGGGAGAAGATTCTGTGAGGGGGGACTCAAGGGAGTGTGGAAGGGATTCCACACGGTTGCTCCGGCAGGCTTGCATCTTAATATCGTCAGATTCAAGGCTTGTCTCGAGGGAAGTTCACCAAAGAAGAAGTTCACTTTGGTGTCAAAGGACCCGGCAACTCCGCTGCACCAAGGAAGATGGAAGTGATTTTGTAAGATCTTCTCCGCCTAGCTGTGGGGGCTAAAGGAGAGACACTTGTTTAGTGCAATACTTGGAGGGTGCCTCCAAGGAGTGGACGTAGGTCAAGGTTTGATCGAACCACTATAAATTCGGAGTGTTCTTTCTTATTATTTGCTTCCGAATTTATTTTATTTGTGATGATTTTAGTTTGAACTTTGCTTAAAGTTTCTTCTTTTCCAATTCACCACTCCCTATATTTAGCCTTGGGCTAGTTCTATAGGGCTTAACATCTCTAACGAACTTTCGAGTGATATCAGAGCACTTTCTAGTGTCCTCTGAGCACTTTCATTTGTTAATTAAAGCATGATCTTTCTTAAAGATCTCTTATTCTCTTTGTAGTTCTTGTAACTCTAAGTTCAGACTAGCATGCATTTTCTTTAACTTTCTATATGCAACATGTATGCATTCTGAGATTTCTAAAAGTTTATTGCAAGTCAAGTAACATACCTCTTCTTGATCTGACTGATCAAGATTATCGACCATCAAGAATAGATTGGTGACTTTTTCTTCTTTTTCAGTCTTTGACGAGTCTGAAGCTGAGTCTGCCTAGAAAGCTCTTTGGAATTTCTTTTTGCCCTTCTTCACCATTGGTTTCTCCTCTACCTTCTTCTTGCTAAGAGTGGCATTGAGTTTTGGGCATTCTGACTTAATGTGTCCAGGTTTCCTGCACTCATAGAAAATAACATCATTTGAAACCTTAACATTGCTATTGAACTTACCTTGATTCCATTATTGGCATCTCTTTTTCTTCCTCTTCAGAAAGCTTCTGAGCTGTCTATTTATTAATGCGATGTCATCTTCATCCTCAGGTTGTGATAGATCACTCTTCGACTCCTCCACTTTCAGTGCTATATTCTTTTTCCTTCATGGTTCACCTACATCAATCTTTCTTTGACTCACTCCTTACTAGTAAGCAATTAGTGATCCAAGAATATTATCAATAGAGTAAACATTTAAATCTTTAGACTCAGTAATCGCAGTTAGTTTAGCATCATATGTAGCAGGAAAACAATGAAGTATCTTATTAACCATGTTAGCGTTAGTTAGTTCCCTACCCAATACATGTAAAAAGGTGACTATTTGTGTGAATCTTGTGTACATGTAAGAAATAGATTTATTGGGTTTCATGTGAAATAACTCATAATCATGTAACAAGATGTTTAGTCTAGATTATTTAACTTTATTAGTCCCTTCATAAGTTATATAAAGTCTATCCCATATATCCTTTCCACTCTTGCAAGTGAAAACCCGCATGTAGTCTTCTGATTTAAGTGCACAAAAGAAACTATTTAAACATGTGGCATTTAGTTGTGCTAAGTAATGTTCTTCTATAGTCCAACTAAGGGTGTTTCTACTCTAATGCCATCAACAAGTCTAGTTAGTTTAGTATACCCTTCTTGAACAAAGATCCACATGTGATAATCAAGTTACTATAAAAATATTGACATGCATGTTTTCCAAAAATCAAACATGACGTTACAAAAAAAAGGAGGTCTAGTGATCGAATACCCTTCTACTGTATTACGGTTTCCAAATGTAGCCATAATCGTTTATCAAAAAGTAGGCTAAACTTATGATTTTGAAACAAATCTCTGATACCACTTATTGAAACTTATTAATTATGAATTATGTTATTAGACCTAAGCTTATGTCCCAACGGCTAACCAAGAGGGGGGAGGGGGGTGAATTGGAAATTTAAAAATTCTTCCTCTTTAAATGGATTAAATTTTTTGTATAATTTTCAAAATGATTTTTCAACCACATATCAACACAAAAAATAATAAAGCAAAATGCAACAAAAAATAAAAGACATGAGATTTATAGTGGTTCAGTCAAACACGACCTACATCCACTCCCTGAAGTTTCCCACTTCAGGTACTGCATTATTACTACAATTGTCTCTCCTTTTGCTCCCACTGTAAGGCAGAGAAGCCTTCACAAAAACTCTCTTCCACCACTTCCCGGTGCGACAGAGAACCTTCATTCTTTTACACCCTCCAAGTGTCGGTAGAGAACCGTCAGCTATTCACACTCTCCAAGTGTAGGCAGAGAACTTTAGTCCTTTTACACTCTCCAAGTGTAGGCAAAGAACATTTGTCCTTTCACACTCTCCAAGTGCAACAAGAGAAACCCTTTAGAAGTTCACACTCCTTGAGTGTCGGCAGAGAACCGGATCTCCCTGAAAGATCTTCTCACAAGAAATCTAGAAGGACAAGAGAAAAGAGTGAAGTAATCACAAATAACAAACAGAGATCCTTACCTTTGAGTAACCAAAAGAACTCTTCACGCTCTAGTAGTAAGAACTCTCTTTCAAACACTCTCTCTCACTCTCTCCTTCAATTTCCCTTCAGTATGCATGAATACCAATTCACGAAAAGATTACATGATAGTTTTAAGTGGAACTTTTATAAGAAAGACACAAAAAAATCGTCCAAAAATTATATTTTTTAAAATCTGTATGTTTATGATCGTCCCGTACGATCTTAGTTCGCACGTACGAATAGTGTAAAAACTATTGCGTACGAACTCAATGTACATTGGTACGAACTCCCTTCGTACCCGATCATCGTCTCGTATGAACATGGTTCATCTGGTACGAACAGTTATTTGCAAGGTTCGTTGGAATAAAAATGTAGGATGAACTACTTGTTCAAAGAACAGACGACATCATCTTGGGACGAATGGGTTAAATCGCCTGGATAAATAGTTTAAAAGCACAAGTCCAAAGGACATCATCCTGGGATGAATGTGTTTATTCATCTGAATAAAAAGTTCATAGCACAAGTTTAGAGGACATCATCCTGAGACGAATGTGTAAGTTTGTCTAGAAGAACAGTTCAAAGCACAAGTTCATAGGACATCATCTTGAGACAAATGTGTAACTTCGTCTGGACGAACAGTTCAAAACAAAAGTCCAGAGGACATCATCCTGGGATGAATGTGTAAGTTTGTTTGGACGACCAGGACTTAGAAAAAATTTTGCCCGCTCTGTTCGTTCCATTTGCTCTTTGGGGAGTATAACTGACCAGATCATCCCGTACGAACATGGTTCGTACTGTATGATCAGTATTATAAAAATTGTGAATTTTGAAGCTCTCCCCTGGTGTGTGTATGTGTGTGCTAAGTTACTCAATTATAATCATACTCTCTTAGGCTCAATAAAATAAAAAATACAGACTTCAGACTTCAATTTAGAAATTATTCTAAGCTGAACTTGATTTAAAGTCTTCAATAATATGGAGTAGGATTTTTCCTAAAATGTTAGTACATACAAGAGCAAAAACAATTCTTCTAAAATGTGTTAGGAGAAAATAATAATCAAAATAATAATATTTAGAATCATCAAAAACATATAAGTTACAAGAATGTAAAACATGCAAAGCTAAATAGCAACTCTCTCAACAATCTCTTATGATAGGTTACTTGGTTCCCGGGTTTTAAATATTATATGTCAAATGTGGACAAAAATTTTTGGGTTTTTTGGAAAGACTTTATTTGAGTAAACATTAAAGGTTATTTTACTCAAGTTTTGCATTGTAATATTGAAAGTTCTATTTTTCAATGTTGTGCTTCTTTTGTTTATGCTGCTTCTTCTCATTATACCAAAAAGATTTTATGGGATCAAATTACACACATTCATAGTATTTGCAATCTTCCTTAGCTTGTTGGTGGAGATTTTAATACTATATGTAACCCATCTGAACACATTGGGGGCTCTCTCTGTATCTATCATTCTATGGAGGATTTTAATAGTACGATTATGGATTGTAACTTAAATGATAGTGGCTTCTCTGGTAATAAATTTACTTGACATCGTGGGCATTTATGGCAAAGTTTAGATGGGGTTTTATTCAATGATTACTGGCTTAACACTTTTGAGTCTACTAATGTTGAGCATCTTAGCAGGACCCTCTCTGATCATTCTCCTCTTCTTATTAAAATTAAAACTAGAGCTAGGGGTTTTCCTTCTCAATTTAGATTTCAAAACATGTGGTAACTTCATAACTCTTTTATGGATTTTATTAAGAATAATTGGCAAGCCCCTTTGTATCTAGATAATTCTATTTCCGGTATGAAAAGATTTTGACTTAAGCTAAAAAGTTTTAAGCAAGTTTAAATTGGTGGAATCATAATTTTTTTATAAATCTTTTTTCCAACATCTTAATTGTAGAAGATAAGGTGAATTCTTATGAGACTCGGTGTCAATTGGCTTCTGATGCTAATTTTTATCTTTTTAGAGAGGCTAAAGATGGTCTTTATAAATTACAGGCTTAAGAAGAAATTTTTTGGAAGGAAAAAGAGGATGTTAAACATATGGTTGAAGGTGATAACAATACTAATATTTTCTTTCCTTAGGTAAGAGGAAATGTGCTATTAATTGCATTCATCAAATTACTTCTGTTGATGGATCTGTTACTGAGGATGATGCTGAAATTACTAATTTAGTTGTTTAACATTTTCATAATCATCTTAATAAAACCTTTAATCATTCCATTATTGACAATCCTTCTATCATACCTAATCATATTTCTCATTATGATAATATTGGCTTCTCTAAACCTCCTTCTTTTAAGGAGGTTAAAGATATTATTTTTGGTGTGAATGGTGTGTCTGTGGCTGGTCTGGATTGCTTCACGATGAAGTCTTTTAGAAAATGTGGCCTATTATTGGTAATGATCTTTTTCCTGCTATTATTGCATTCTTTGATGGTAACTATATTCCTAAGTTTTTTACCTCTACTGTTTCAAACATGTTTTTAGATTATGATTTTGATGATAGCAAACAAATCTTGTTTCACTATGACTGACTTTTTTCTACTGACTTTTCAAGACCCAAAGATCGGACGAAAATTGGAATCAGCTCAAGACTTGGTAGATTAGGGTTGAGTTAGTCTGTAATTTTTTACCTTCTTGAGTCAACTATAATTGTTTGAAGTGTCCGATGTCAAGGTAACCCTACACATACACTTGAGAGATTTAGAACTTGTGTTTTTACTCACATCGTTCCGGACGATATTTATATCATCTTGGACGATCGAGTTCAAAATAGAAGTTCTAATCAAGATTTCTTGTTAAGGCAGCCGTAATTAACTTATCGGCCTGGATGATACTTGTATCGGCCAGGATGATAGGCTTAATACAGAAAGAATTTGTTGACATAATCAATTTAGGTATTCTATATTTTTGGAAATCGGCCAGGACGATCTTGATATCGGCCTGGAAGATATCACACAATTATGCCTAAATTAATCCAGGAATCAAGGAAGTAATTAAGGATGATTGATATGATCACATCAACCTAGACGATCTCAGGATCAGTCAGGACGATATATTCAAAAACCCTTAGTTCCTCCTGGATGATGAATATCAGCCAGCTTGAATTCAGGGCGATTCTCAGGACAATTCTCCTCTGATTTGAACTGATCGGCCAGGATGATCGTGAGATCGTCCTAGACGATCAAGCCAATTTTTCAATCATCCAGTTTGCATTCAGGGCAATACTCTGGCCGATCTTCTGATATTTGTACTGATCGGCCAGGACGATGTCTATATCATCTTGCAATTAATGAGCTCCTTTGAAGCTCTTCTATTTAAGAGCTTTAGTTTAACATTTTTTAACATCCTTGGCTGCTGTCTTGACCTGTGAAAACCTAAAGAAGAGAGAGAGAGGGAGAGAGAGAAAGAGAGAGGATCTTGTGAGGGGGAGCTTGTGAGGGGATTCATAAGGGGTTGCTCCAAGCATTGTTCCACTTCTTCTTCCCTAGAGTCTCTTGTCCTTGGAAGGGTTGGGAGAGGTAAGTTTCAGCAAGTAATCGAGGTTCTCTGCCTGCTTTAGGAGGAAGCAAAATGAGGAAGGTTCTCTGCCTTGCCGGGTGTGGCAAAAAGAGGTGTTTGTAAAGGCTTCTCTGCCTAGCTGTGGGGGCTAAAGGAGAGTCATGATTGTAGTGCAATACTTGGAGGGCGCCTCTGGGGAGTGGATAGGGTCGAGTTGACCGAACCACTATAAATCCTTGTGTTCTTATTTCTACTGCTTCCACATTTATTTTCTTTCGCACTTATTTTTGTGGTGTTTTGGTTTGTGATATTTGTTGAGCTTTGCTTAAAGTTTTTAAATACCAATTTACCCCCCCCCCCTCTTGGTTAGCCTCGGGCCAATTCTATAGGGCTTAACATCCCTAACGAACTTTCAAGTGGTATCAGAGCGGGATTCATAAAAATTGAGTTTGAAAACTTTTTGAATTTGATCTATGGCTAACTTTGGGAATCATGAAACTACTGAGGGATATTCGATTACACGACCTCCCTTGTTTGATAACCTACCTTTTGATTTTTGGAAAACCCGTATGGCAACGTTTTTACAATCTACTGATTATCGCATGTGGATGCTTATTAAAGAAGGGTATTCTCCACATTCTCGTGAAATTAATGGAATTAAAATGGAAGTTCCTTTTACTTAATGGACTTTCGATGAAAGAGATTTAGCTCAATTAAATACAAAATATTTGAACTGCTTTTTCTGTGCTTTAAAATCAGAAGACTACATGCGTGTTTCCACTTCCAAAACTGATAAAGAAATTTGGGATAAATTGTGTATCACTTATGAAGGCACTAATGAAGTTAAACAATCCCGTTTGAATATTCTTTTGCATGACTACAAACTTTTTCATATTAAACCTTCTGAATCAATTTTTGACATGTATACACGGTTCACTCAGATTGTTACTTCATTGCATGCATTAGGAAGAGAACTTTCAAACTATGAAAAAGTGAACAAGATTTTAAGATGCTTTCCTTCATCGTTTGATGCTAAAATTACTGCTATAACTGAATCTAAGGATTTAAATACTTATTTGATTGACAACTTACTTGGCTCACTCATTTCTTACGAGCAAGGAGTGAATCAAAGAAATCTTGATGCAGGTGAGAAGAAGAAGGAGAAAATGGTGGCACTGAAGGCGCACAAATCAGATTCTAACTCTTTCGGGTCTAAAAGATATGAATTTGCCTTTATCACAAAGCAATTCAAAAGCTTTCTAAGGAAGAAGCAAAAGCATCATTGGAGAAAAGGTAAGGATAATAAATATTCAAAGGGATCTTCTGATATTGTCTGTTATGAATGCATGAAGCCTGGACATGTGAGAGCTGATTGTCCTACACTTGAAGATCATTCAAGCAAAGAAAAGGGTGAGGAGAAACCTAAGTTAAGGAAGGACAGGAAGAGAGTCTAAAAGGCATATTGGGCGGATTCTGCATCGGATTCATCGAGACGGAACCAGAAGAAGAAACAACAAACTTATGCTTAATGGGAGAAGATCATCTTGATCAAAGTGATAAAGAAGATGTATGTAAATCAACTTATGATCAATTGTTTAAAATTTGTGAGAAAATTCATGCATCATACAGAAAACTTAAAAAGACTCATGCTAGCTTAAAGTTGGAACTTTCGAATTTACAAAAGGAATATGAAATTATTCTCAAAGATCATTCTACAATTGATTCAAATCACATGGCTCTACTTGATGAATTTAATGATTTAAATAAAAAGCATTTGGTATCAATTAATGAGCATGATGCATTAAAAATTTCACACACCTCACTCAAATCTAATTTGAAGAAATCTAAAGAAAAAGAGCGCAACTTAAGGATTGATAATAATGCTTTGGAAGATATTAACTTAAGGCATAAAGATAAATTGGACTCAATTAAGAGAAATTGGATGACACCCACTTTTGATCTAAAGCCAAAACCTAGGAAGAGGCATTACAACACTAATCATTTAAGAAATCCTTTTCCTAGAGTTAGATGTTTTTCATGTGGCATGCTAGGACACATCTCACACACTTGCACTGTTCATCATAGTATACATTGGGTGTGGAGACCAAAATTACATGATTCACAGCATAGCACACATGCATTACACTCTACTTTTTATGAGAAGGGACCCAAACCTATTTGGGTTCCTAAGTCTGACAGTTATTGATTCTTGCAGGATTGCTCTCACCAAAGACCTCGTGAGAATCATATGATACTTGGACAAACAGAGGCTCGCAGCTCATAACTGCCTAAACTTGCTGCTTAACAAATTCTTGAATTACATTTTGATTATTGCTATGTTTTGTTTTTGTGATAGTTTTCATTTAGTTGTTCTAGTCGTTTTTACTTTTGTTTTCTTTATGATGATTTTTTCTTGTTCTTAAACTTTGGAGATTTATGGCCAATGATTAGCATTTCTAAATCGGTTAAAGGGAGAAAACACCGTTGATGGTTTTCCTCCCTCTAACCTCTTTTGGTGATATAGTTTTCTTTTCTAAACAAAAAGTCTATTTCATTTTAACAAATGGTTTTTGAAAATAAGATCTTTTTTATCTTGCTCTAATAGTCTATCTTATATATATGATCCAAAGTTCTTATATATCTTTCAAGTTAATTAAAATCTTGCCATTGCACTTATCATATAATTTTGATTTTGTTTTGTGGCTTGTTCTTCTCTATGTTAGAAAGAGAGCTCATCTTCTCTAATATCTAGAAGATATAATCATAACTAAGAACTTTTTTCAAGGGTTTGTTAAAGAGCTCTTAGCTTGAAAAAATTTAAAAAGAAAAAAATGGCCAATGACGCCAAATTGAAAATAAAAGTATATACACGAAAGTGTATCAAAAATCAAAAGATGTTCAAAGAGCCAATCAAAGTGTCAAGAGGCATAAAATGAGCCCACTAAATGCAAGCTATCCTCTCTTTTCAAAACTTTTAAAACTTAGAAGGACTCATGGGTTATTTGATATTTTCAAAGGCTTGATCTCAAATTCCATGATAGAGACAAATTACTTTGGTATACTATTTTATAAGATATTTTATTTGTAACCAAGTTTTGAACGGATCTTCTTTATCCAATTTATTCTGAGATAGACCTCTTATTTTCAAAAGATAATATCCTGAAAGAAGTCCGAGCTAGTATAAACAGAATCAGATTTTCTACCGTTTTTAGATTGTGACATTATTAACTCATTGATCTTTCAAATCTTTAAAATTTAATTATTTGGGAAATTTTTCAAATGCTTGCCTTGCTAAAAAAAAATTAGAAAAATAAAAACCATATTTTTTTTTCTATTTTTGTTGCTTTTTAGTTTGTATTTTTGTTTATTTGGGTTTTCTCTAATCATCTCCATCTTTCTTGATTTTCAAATTCTAGTCACTTCGTCCTGGCCGATACCTCTATCGTCCTGGACGATATGACAATTTCTCTTCAAAATTCCATATGTCGAACCTTTTTCTGAGCTTTCTGTAACTCATTGTCCCAGACGATCCCGTATTGTCCTGGCCGATATGATCAAACTCTATTACAATCATTTTTTATCATCTTGGTTGATACAATTTTTGTCCTAGCCGATGCATTTATAGTTATCGTCCTGGCCAATACACTAGATCATCCTGGATGATCCACGTGTCAGCACATTTAGAATCCTTAAAATTGGCCCCGGACGATCCATTATTGGACAACCGTCTGGACCGATCCACTATTCGTCCTGGATGATACACATGGCACAGATTTAACATGTTTTAACTTCGGCCGATACGATCAATTATTGTGCATCGTCCTGGACGATACACCTAATCAGCCCGGACAATCTACTTTTTCAACGGTCGTCCGGCTTGACTCCTCGGGACGATCGCCTGTGTCTAATTGTCCTGGCCGATATCTGATCGGCCCGGCCGATCGGATCGTCTTTTTGACCAATCGACCTATACGCAATAATTGAACCAAATCGTCATGGATGATTCTGCGATCGACCTGGACAATGTGGCTGTTTCTTTAAATTCAGGCCATTCCAACCTTTTTTCTTTACTTCAACCTTCTTCTTCTCTTGTGTTTTCTTACTGGTTTCTTGCTATGGCTGGTAGGAAGCGAGTCCGACAAACTTCTGGGAGTTCTTCGAGGGCTAGGATTGACCCTCATTTCAGGGAGGCAGAAGATGAAGCTGCTTACCATCGATATAAAGAAAGTGGGATAACTGTCTCCAGAGTCATCAATCCTGTCCACCTTTCGTATTCGGTAATGGATCTCTTTGCTCACACTTCTCTCTATTTCATTCTTTCTCTCATTGTCCCCTTTCATACTGAGCTTCTTCGTGAATTCTTCACAAATCTTCACATAAATCCTGCTTTCATAGCCCTGACCTCCTATGTGAATCTACGTCCGGTCGAGATCACAAATAAGAACTGTGCTGAACTATTGTATCTATCCACCACTGGGGATAATCTGCATATAATTATCTCAGATCCTGATTTTAACTGGTCCACTACAAATCATTTTCTTCTCCAAACCAATGCACCTTTTTATGTGGAGAGACTAGCTCTTTAGTCAAAGATGCTAGAACAATTCAGCATATCCTTCGAACCTCCATTATTCTAAAAGCTGGGGACCGAATCCACATCACTCTACTTTCTCTGACTACTTTTTACATCATGGCATATAGAGAATTTAATGCTACTGACTTAATTTTTTGATACATTGATCATTTAACCACAATCCGCGATCAAGGTTACAAGAGGAAACCCAATATGGCTTTAGGACACCTCATAGCCTATGTTCTTGAAACCAAATATCAACTTCAATATCCTGCTCCTCCCAACCTCCCAACTCTCTTCTACTCAAACAGTTCCTTCAATACCTTTCATAGTACTGATCATCTCCACCCAAGGGATGAGGAACCTCGGGGGGCTGAGGAGGAGGAAGCTCCCACTCCCGCTCCCATTCATGATCCTGCTCCTCTTCGCCAACACTCACAGTTTGACCAGTTAGTTGAGAGATTTGATCATTGGGAGACCCATTTTGATGCTTATATTGCTGCACAGGAGCAGCAACATTCTGAGGACATTGCCCGCTACGAGCAGCACCGCACAGAGGACTTAGCCCGTTTTGACAGCTAAATTACTCACCAGCAGCAGCAGCATGACCAGGATATAGCCTGGTTCAATGCTCAGTTTACTACGCTAGCTAGCTACTTTCAGCAGGCTCCACCACCTCCACCTCCATCTGATGATCAGGATCCCTCATTTTTTTAGTTTTAGTTTCTATTTTCTATGGATTGCTTCCTTTTTATGTATTGTGTTTTTTCATTGCTTTAGATTTTATTTTTAGTTTCCTCCTCCTTTTTGAGATGTCAAAAGGGGGAGTAGTGTGTTTGTACTTGATCTTGAGTAGTGTGTTTGTACTTGCTCTTGTAGTATGTTTGTACTTGTTCTACTTGAAAAATTGAAAGCTTGGTTAGTTTTGCATTACTGTCTTAGAATTAATTATCGATATGTTTATCATCATCAAAAAAGGAGAGATTGTTACAAACATGTTTTAGATTATAATTTTGATGATAGCAAATAAATCTTGTTTCACTACGACTGCCTTTTTTCTACTGACTTTTCAGGACTTAAAGATCGGACAAAAATTGGAATCAGCTCAAGACTAGGTAGATTAGGGTTGAGTAAGCCTGTAATTTTTTCCCTTCTTGAGTCAATTGTAATTGTTTGAAGTGACCGATGTCAAGGTAACCCTACACACACACACTTGAGAGATTTAGAACTTATGTTTTTACTCACATCGTCCCGGACGATATTTATATCGTCCTAGACGATCAAGTTCAAAAAAGAAGTTCTAATCAAGATTTCTTATTAAGGCTGCCATAATTAACTTATCGGCCTGGACGATACTTATATCGGCCAGGACAATAGGCTTAATACAGAAAGAATTTGCCGACATAATCAATTTAGGTATTCTGTATTTTTGAAAATTGGTCAGGATGATCGTGATATCGGCCTGGACGATATCACATAATTATGCCTAAATTAATCTAGGAATCAAGGAAGTAATTAAGGATGATTGATACGATCACATCGTCCTAGACGATCTCAGGATCGGCCAGGACGATATATTTAAAAACCCTTAGTTCCTCCTGGACGATGAATATCGGCCAGCTTGAATACAGGGCGATTCTCAGGACGATTCTCCTCTGATTTGAACTGATTGGCCGAGACGATCGTGAGATCATCCTAGATGATCAAGCCAATTTTTCAATCGTCCAATTTTCATTCAGGGCGATGCTCTGGCCAATCTTCTGATATTTGTACTGATCGGCCAGGACGATGTCCATATCGTCCTGGTCGATATAGTCGGCAACTTGCAATTAATGAGCTCCTTTGAAGCTCTTATATTTAAGAGCTTTAGTTCAATTTTTTTGAACATCCTTGGCTGCTTTCTTGACCTGAGAAAACCTAAAGGAGAGAGAGAGGGAGAGAGAGCGAGGATCTTGTGAGGGGGAGCTTGTGAGGGGGAGCTTGTGAGGGGATGCACAAGGGGTTTCTCCGAGCATTGTTCCACTTCTTCTTCCCTAGAGTCTCTTATCCTTGGAAGGGTTGGGAGCGGTAAGTTTCAGCAAGTGATCGAGGTTTTGTGCCTGCTTCAAGAAGAAGCAAAAGGAGGAAGGTTTTCTGCCTTGCCGGGTGTGGCAAAAAGAGGTGTTTGTAAAGGCTTCTTCGCCTAGCTGTGGGGGCTAAAGGAGAGTCATGATTGTAGTGTAGTACTCAGAGGGCTCCTCCAGGGAGTGGATGTAGGTCGAGTTGACCGAACCACTATAAATCCTTGTGTTCATGCAGGGAGTGGATGTAGGTCGAGTTGACCGAACCACTATAAATCCTTGTGTTCATGTTTTTATTGCTTCCGCATTTATTTTCTTCCACACTTGTTTTTGTGGTGTTTTGGTTTGTGAAATTTGTTGAGCTTTGCTTAAAATTTTTAAATACCAATTCACCCCCCCTCCTGGTTAGCCTCGGGCCAGTTCTATAGGGCTTAACATCCCTAATGAACTTTCATCTACTTCTATTGTGCTTATTTCTAAGAATAATTCTATGAGTTCTTGCCATGATTTTAGACCTATTAGTTTGTGAACCTTTTTTATAAACTGCTTTCTAAAATTTTAATAAATCGGTTAACTATTTTTTTGCCTAAACTTATTTCCCCATTTCAAATAGGCTTTGTTAAAGGGAGTGCTATTGCTGATAACATCATTTTAGCTCAAGAATTTTATCAAGACTTGGATGTCAAGGTTAGAGGTGGTAATATGATTCTGAAACTTGATATTGTGACGGCTTATCATAATATTGATTGGAATTTCATTAATAATATCATGAATTTTTTTTTTGTTTTGATTTTAATTTTGTCAACCTCATTAAGAATTGCATTAAAAACCCATATTTTTCTATCATTGTGAATGGTAAGAGCCATGATTTCTTCAAGGTGTCTCATGGGATAAAATAGGGGGATCCTATTTCTCCTGCTCTCTCCATTATTATGGCTAAGTACCTTTCTAGAGGCCTTGTTGATCTTTTTGAGAAGTATCCTAGCCTCTACTTTAAAATATTAGCTGGTTTTAATATATCTCACTTATATTTTGCTGATGATTTTATCATTTCTACAAAAGCTTTGATGAATAGGATTCATAGACTTTTGAGATTCTTTGATCAATTTGATCTGGTGAGTGGTCGGGATCTTAATAAACATAAGTGTGGCTTTATTTTTTCTAAGAAAGTTCCTAATCATCATATTGTGGCTATTTAATTGGTTTCAGTCAAGGTATTTTGCATTTAAGTACCTTGGAGTGTCTCTTTATAAGGATAAAGAAATCTTTTCTTTTTTATGATTTAATTATGGTAGTGCAGAATAGACTTTTGACTTGGGCCTCTAATTTCTTAAGCTTTGGAGGTCGGTTAATTCTTATCAAGAGTGTTTTAAGTTCTATACTTGTTTATAGTTTTTAAACTTTGCTTCCTACTCAGGCTGTGTGTGATAGGATTGATAGAATTTCAATAAGTTTTTTTGGAAAGAGGCTAGTAGCAATTCTAAAATTCACTCATCCTCATGGGATAAATATTTTGGGACTTTGAATGAAGGGGCTTTGGGGTGTAACTCTTTGAATGATTTGGCCTATGCTTTCTCTTTCAAGTTATGGTACAATTTTCGTTCTAATTTGAGTCTTTGGGCTAATTTTATGGTTGCCAAATATTGTGGGGGGAAGCATCCCACCACGTGTTTTTTCAGTAAAGGTAACTCTAAAGTTTGGCAATGTCTTTGCTCTGTTAATTGGGTTGTTGAGCCTTTTATCTTTTGGGGCCTTGGTAGTGGTAATATTTTCTTTTGGCAGGATCGTTGGCTGGGGGGTCAAACTATTGATTCTATAACTAATACTTCTTCCAATGCTGTTGTGAAGGTGATTTATTTTTTTACTAAAAATGGTTTGGATTTGGAGAAACTTTTTAGTGTTCTTCCTAATTTTAATATTCAACAAATTTTGAAAATCCCTCTAAACACTAATTCGAATGATGTTAAGTTATGTGCTTTGACTAAAGATGGGAACTTTATATTAAAGGATGCTTAGCATTCTTTTAGATCTAAGCAAGAGGCTTCCAAACTTTTCCACATGATATGGCATAAAAGTATTCCTTCTACGGTCTCTATTTTTATCTGGAGAATTTTACATAAGCTTATTCCTATGGTTGATAATTTGATTAAAAGAGGCTTTATCTTTCAATCTAAATGTCAATATTATTATCATGTGGACAATATGCATCATGTTTTCATTTCTGATCCATTAGTGGCCAAAGTTTGGACTTATTTTGATGACATTTTCAATTTAAATTATTTTTTTGCGATGGGCTCTATTAATTTTTTGCTTAACTGTTGGGTTGTTAAATCCAAAGGCCATATCATAAATGTTATTCCTTCTCTTATCCTTTGGTACTTATGGTTGGATAGAAATAATTCCCATTTCAATGGGGTGGTTATGAATCATCATAGAATTATTTATAATATTAAGGATAAGGTAGTGGCTATTTATTTTGCTAAGTTACTTTCTATTAAGAATTTCAAAAACTACTTCTCTACTGCGGTTGATTTAGGTATCAACTTGGAGGTGGATATTCTTCACAAAAGTCCTAGGTTTATTTCTTGGATGAAGCCTCCTTCCAACTGTCTTAAGTTGAATGTTGATGGTGCTAGAATGAACTCTTTTATGGGTTGTGGTGGTGTCATCAGAGACACTAATGGTAATTACATTTTGGGTTTTGCTGGTCCTTTACTTAATTGTTATGTCCATTTTTCTACTACATATGCCATTCTTCATGGTTTAAGACTTTGTTTCAATCTTGATTACATTAATTTTATGCTAGAGGTTTATTCTAATTATTGCTATTAGTCTTTTAATTCTAGGGAGGATACTGTTTGTTCCTCTGCCTTGTTTTATATGAGGAGGGACATTAAGAAATTATTGAGTTTTTTAAATTACTCTTTTTCTATTGTTCTTGAGGAGGGCACTGCTTGTGCTCATTCAACTGTGAGGTGGGGCTGTGGGTTGGTTTTATGACCAAGTTTTCAATTTCTAATCTTTCTTTTCTTGTGAAAGGCCTCTTAAGATTGGATAAGACTTGTTTACCTTAAGTTAATTCTTAATGGTGATATGGGTGCTGGTTTTTGGTGGAATGTATGGTTGTGCTTTTTCCACCTTTCCTGTTTCTGTTGTTTGGATTGTGGGTTTTTCTTTCCCTGATGGCAGTGGGTTCTTTTTTTATGTTTCTTTATGGCTATTTGGTCTCGTCTGCTGTTACTTGGCGGTCTTGTATTTTATGTTGGCTATGTTAACTTCTTCTTTCTGAATGTGTTATTCTATAAGTTGTTGGAGTGGTTTTTGTGCTGCTTATTGGTGCCCATTTTTAGCTATTTTTTGGGTCACCTATGCATGTGGTTGGTGGCTTTATATATGATTCTTTATGGTCTTTTTTATTTGCCTTCATGGAGTAGCTTTAGATGCATTGATAACATTGACTTATGTGCTTTAGTGATGTATCTCATCCTTTTATTCCTTTGTTTTTATTTGGAAGACATTGAGCTATATTGTTGTTGTTAGATGAGTATTTTGGGTGCTTTTGGGGTGTTTTTCCTTGATCAATTTTGGGAACCCTGGTTCATTTCGGTTGATGGCCTTTATGTTTCTCTTACCTGCAGCACTTTCCTTTATAGTCTTCTTGCTCAGACTTTTACCTGGAGCCTTAGCATGCATATCTGGTTGGTTGTTATGTTTATGGGGAGATGGCTTTGGCTCTCTCATCTCTTGGGTTTCTAATACTCTATTCTTTCCAGGTGGCTGTTTTCCCTTTTGGGTTATCATTGGCCTGGATTATTAGAGATGGACACTGTTGGTAATACTTCTTGCATTAATAATGTTCCTTTTGTCTTTATTTATGGGGAGGTTGTGGTTTTCATGGGTTATTCTACTGATGATGACTAGACTTATATAATTGTTCCCTGTTTATCTATTTTTTATTTGTAACAACCATATCTCTTGAAATTATCACCTTGCTAGATATTACTATTTTTTGTGCTATTTTTTCCATGGTCTTCACCTTCTTTTCCAGGATTTTATTAGTGCAGGTACTCGTGGTGATGATTTTTTGGATAGGAAGATGGAGTTCAAAGCTATTTTTTGGTCTCCCTTTTTTTGGGTGCTCTTATTTGTGCATCGTAGAATGTATATAGGTGTTAATGTACTTTTGCCTAGTAGGGACCTTGTGCTCTTAGTTTTTTTTTTTTTTAAATTTTGTAGCTCTTATGAGCAATAGTGAGCTCGAGGTCCTTTTAAAGACTTTGTAATTTTTTTCCTATATTAATGCGTAGGCCCCACCGTAGGTACCCCCCCCCCCCCCCTAAAAAAAAGTAATAGCTCATGCATACATATCATTTTTGATTTGAATATAAGAGAAAGAAAAAAAAAATTATCTCGAGAAGGATTATATTATTATGATAAGATAATCTCTAATATAAGAAGAAAATAATTCATAGGTTTACTAATCATAATTGCTTCTATCACATTAAACAATTATGTAAAAAATTCATAACATTATTCATTTTAATGATATTTAATATTATCAAACAATTTTATACACTGAATAATTTTTTTATATTAAAAAGTAATCCCATGTTATTTCATACTGTGCACATTTTATTATGCACAATATCTATTCAAATATTTATATATTATTGCAAATGTTGCATAATAAACTATAATGTGACACAACTTGATACTATCATAAGCATGAGAAAATTTAAAATAACTAAATAAATGCTTATGAGAATAATGCTATAAGTAAAGATCATATCATATGAAATAACTTAATAGATTATAATGATCTGCATAGAAAGTGTCAAATTCTAACAACATGAGCCTCACAATAAAGGCCAAAAGGCCTTCCCGACTATTAATATTGAAAATTTAAGATTATACAATTCAAACTTGATTAACAGAACTGTTAACCGCTATATTTTAAATAATTTCAAACTTTATCATTGATTACTGTGATCATGAATGTGTCAATGTTTACACAAACATTGTATAACATTTTTTAAAAATGATTGTTAAGAATAAAAGACAATAAAAATAAAAATAAAAAATACTATTAACGCTCACATGCATTTAAATACTATTAACGCTAAAAGTTTAATTTTTTGCAAATATTTATATCTATTTCATGTAATTGAATCTCTTAGTTATTTCACTAATGAAGCATGTTTAAATTTCAAATCTATTACACTGAACAAATTATATCTATGAATACTAATATCTAAATAAGTTCAAACGATTCATATAATATTATGGTTTTTTTTTTTTTTTTTTTTTTTTTTGCATGTTAAAATTTTATAGGAAAGTTAATCATCCTATTGAACTTCTTATCAGATATTATTGACTGTTATTTTAAGCAAGGAGCATAACCTAACTTTCTTGCCCCAAATTTAACATATACAATAGTATTTTGGATGCATCATAAACAAAGAAGATTTATGAATTTAAATAGTGATGTAAGTTTTTGCAAGGATCTAGATAGACATCCTCTAAAATAAAGATAAATATTAGTGAAAATATACTTGATTGAATTATATGCCTCTTACATCGCGTATATGATTAAGAGTCAAATGGGATGTGACAAGATTAATATCAACAATCTTAATTTTATATTTCAATATAGTAATTAATTATACAGAATAGAAATATATATATATGGAAAAATATGTCATTCTTCATTTCATGGAAGAGTAATATTTTCTTTAGGCTTAAAATCAGTGGTGACAAAAAGATTTATGTAAACGATACCCAATTTAAAAAATTTGACTATATATGTATATATCAATTAATAAATTGACATTCACTAGGCTATTCCACATAATTCTTGCTGTTCCTAAGCCTCTTTGTTTAGTGTTAAGAACAAGTATCAAAACAATGCTTGGAAGTACAAACCCGCTCTTTCATTGCTTGGAATTTTATTTAACAAGTATGAGTTATTAATTTCCATTGCAATCAGGAAACAACGGGAGGCAATTACTTTTTTTTTTTTTCCTTTTAATTTTATTTTTGGGTGCTTGCACAGATGATGGCAGTAGGGGGGATTTCAACATATTCTTCTCTCAATAACTTGCATTACATAGATTTAACGAAAGATGTACCTGAAGCTGAAAATTTTAGAGAGGGAAATAAAGCTGCAGATTTATGTGCCAATTATGTTATATTGGGATTTTTTTTTTTTTTTTGTTTTATGAGAAGATATGTTAGAGAATAATTTACCTCCGTTGTTTAATTTTTTGGAGGAAAGTGACAGAATAGCTGCCACATATTAGCTTGTAATAGTTTTCTTTTAATGCATTTTGCAATTTTTAAAAAGTTAAAAAGCCTAAAATAAAATTTTCATCACCAAAAAAAAAATAACTTGGTTAATATATGGGAGAAATTGTACACTTTGGACATTATAAACAATTGACCTGAGAAATTGCTGTAGAATTACCTAGCAAACAATCATCTACATTTATGTGATTCTGTTCAAACGGATACTCTGATTCTTATGGGGCATCCTTCCAATGGGAGAAATCATCTGTGGCATTGTCATCCCGCCAGAAACAATTATCTCTGAGTACAATCCAAGAAGAATAAAATTAGATGATTATCTATAACTTTACAGCAATATCCCGCTGTAAATTATGATGATCATGTTCACATCTTTCACAACTGCAAAGATAAGTATCTACTGTAAATGAAGAAGAGCAGAAACAAATCACGCTTAAATGACAGAAAATTAAGCATATAAAACTGGTTTTTTTTTTCACTTCTAAGTCCATAAAGTGAGAGTATATCATGATGTAGATGAGGATCTAATCTAAAATATTGGCAACAACTATTAAGACTCTTATCAACTACACTAATTGGTACCCACAAGCATATGAGAAAAGTTAATGTTTCTTTGTAGATATATTCATATCACTTATATAGACGACATCTTTTGCGAGGTGGTTGAAGTGCATTCAAGAATGGACAGAAATCTATACTACTATTATAAAAGGGGTTTGAATTTCCTTCCACAGCAAATCCTAGCCATCCATTTTTATTAATTTTAATTATTCAAATCAAATCTCAACCCTTAATTTTAATTATTATAATTATAATTAACACAATTAATATTAATACCCATCTATAATAATACCCGTTTCAATTAATACCGGTTTTTATTATTCTATTAGAAAATTTAATGTTGGGTTCGCCAGTTTCATAATTTTCCTTCTTTGCTTGCCCTGTTTCTCGATTTCGTCAATCTTCAGCTTCTAGGGTACAGTCTCTTCAACTTCCTCATCGTTTCTTTATACCGACTATTCAGCTTCCTCATTGTTTCTTTCTTACCGGCTCTTCAGCTTGCCCACCGCTATGTTTCGTGATTTCCATCTCTTCATTTTTCGGCATTTAAGATTCTTTACTTTCTGGAAGATGAAGCAACCGTCGAATCCTTTGGAATGAAGTTCAATCCCTTCGGATTCGCACGAATCGCGATTGACAATTATGGGAAGGGATGAGCTATAACGAGGGGATGAGTAAATATTATATATGAGGGGAGGAGTAAAGCCTCTTCACATTCTTCTACCATGGCAACCCGTGTCTTCTCTATTAGGCCTCTTCACCTTCTTCTACGATGGCTTTTGTATTTCACTTTCATTAGTGATTCTCGACGGTTCATAAGCGCCTCTGCAATCTATATTTGGAATCAGGTGATGCCTCTCAAGTTTTCGCTCTTGTTTAACCTAGGTATTAGATTTAGGTGCTAGATGTATTACTCCATTAGAATTTTGCTAAATGCCTGTAAATCCCCCTAATCTAATTCTCTCTGCACATTTTCTGTAATGAAATAATTTCTATGCTTTCGCTCATTTCCTCACAAAAAAAAAATAATATGAATCAAGTTAAAATAAAAATTCTATGAGGAAACTCTGCTTGATGATAAACCCAATGGCTTGAAAATCTTGTAGCTCTTCAGCTTAAAAGCGATCATTGCAGTGGCACAAAAGATGTGAGAGGAAGAACTAACAAGTTTTTTTTTAGTAAGTGTTTGAGTTTCTTTCTGTGTTGCTTTGATTTTATCTTCTGTAAAACAGGAAGTTATGAGAATTAGAAGTGAACATCCAGAGATGCTTTGGCCGTAATGAGTGATCGAGTGAAAGGATCATTCAAAATGACGAGAGCTTTTGGTGTTGGATTTTTGAAGCGGGTATTTCAGATAATATATATTTTTACATATTTATCCTTATACTCATTCTGAATTCAGCATAATGAAATTTAATGTTGAAGAAATGTGATTTCTGTGATGTTTAATTGATTAATAATTATATGTTGTTACTTAATATGAATCAGGTTGCGCTCATTTCTTTTTTGTATTTCACTTTGCCATCGATCAATTCTAAAAGTGAATGTGTTGTTCGTGCTCCTAGGAACTGAAGCGTGCGATCGATTGTAGCTATCTTCAAAAATGATTAGAAAACTGATGCGAAAAAAGTAGATTTTTTGAAGTTGTTGCGATTATTCTTTGTTTTTTCTATTATTTTTTCTCCTTCCGAAAGTAATATACTTTTTAAAATTTAATAGCATAAACAAAGATGTTGTGGTGTAATTTATGAATATGAAGTATATTGGTTGTTGTCAAAATCTTCATGTACTCTTGCTTTTTTCATGAATTTAATTATATGGTTTAGTCTTATAATTAATCTTAATATTAGATTTAAGTTTCACGCCTATCAAACATGTAAATTTTTTAAAGAGTTTTTTTTTTCAATGATTTTTTTTTCCTAAATGCTTTCAGCTTTTTGGAAAAATGTATGCCTTATATATTCCATGTTGATTTTTGTGAGGTATGCAACTACACAACAATTATTTATGGGGGATAAATGGTATTCGTTTATGGTCCCATCGAATGGCCTTTCTGGAGGTATTTTGATTTTTTGGAGGAAGGGTTTGGCTTCGTTTTCAGTGGTGGAGGTTTCTTCACAAGTGATTATTGGTAATCTGGATGTTGTTAATAAAGGAAGCTGGGTGGTATCCACATTTTATGGTAGTAGGAGTATGATTGATAGAAAATCATTATGGGGTTGTTTGGAGAAGTTTTTCTTTGATACTAAACCTACGGTGATTGGTGGAGATTTTAACTGTATTCTGTCACAGGAGGAGAAAATAGGAGGAAAAAAATTTGTTTTATCTCAAGGTGTTAAGGATATGAAGATGTTTATGAGTAATAACGATTTTCATGAAGTTGGGTTTATTGGACCCAAATTTACTAGGTGCAACAACAAATTTGGAGGTGCCCACAACTTAGAAAGACTGGATAGATGTCTTATAAACTTTGTAGCAATGAGCACCATTCATCTAGCTGTTGTGAAACATTTGTCTCTAATTGCATCGGATCACTGCCCAATCATTTTGGAGGTTTTCAAACCAATGGTGTTTCATAACAGAAGAATTCGTTTTGAGGAGGTTTGGGCAACTTATTGCGGAGCTTTTGCAGAAGTAGAGAAAACATGGAAGAGGTGTGCAGGGAGTGATCCAGCTACTTCTTTGAATTTAAAATTCAAACGGACTTTAAAAGCCCTGTTTTACTGGAGCAGGGCAAAGTTTAAAGCCTAAATGTGTTGAGAGAATCTTTGAAGAAAGAGATTTTTGAACTTCAAATGGAAGAGGCGGATGGACTGTTAAATGAAGAAAAACTACTACTGCTTCGGTCAAAAATTGCTGAACTAAATTGCACACTTGCAAGGCTTAATATTTGGTGGAAACAGAGAGCTAAGGCTAAGTGGATGGAAGAGGAAGATTCTAACTCAGCTTTCTTTCACTCATTTGCAAATGCTAGAAGAAGCTCAAAATTGGATTAAACACATCAAGAATGAAGATGGATTTTTGACGGATAAGCTATTAGAGGTGGAGAGTATTATTTCAGATTTTTTTAAATCAAACTGGAAGCATGGACACTGTATGGTGGAAGGCTAGCCGAGACCTGTTTCTTTGATTAAGGAAGCTGATCACTTCAAGTTGGATGCTGGATTTACTAAGGAGGAGCTTCAAGTAGTGGTGGACAACTTGGGAAAGAACATCTCACCAGGGTTAGACGGGATCACATTCTCTTTTATTAAGGCTTCTGGAAAGTAATTCATTAAGATGTTTTGAATTTTATTGATATGTTTCTCAAGAAAGGGATTATGCATCATACTTGGAAGGAAACTTTGATTGTGTTAATACCTAAAATGCAAAATCCAACGACTCCATTAAACTTTCGTCCGATTAGTCTATGCAAGTCTATTTATAAATTAGTAGCAAAACTTTTGCTGAACAGATTGGAGCTTGTAATTCACAAGATCATTTCAGCTATTCAAGTAGCTTTCATAAAAGGTAGATCATTGTCGGATCATGTTCTTTTGACCCAAGAAGTTTTTAATAAATTCCGTCACTCTAAAGCAAAGAAGGGACTTGTGGCTGTCAAAATTGATATAGAATAGGCATATGACAGTATGGGTTGGCAGGCTTTGAGGCAAGTCCTTCTCCACTTTAATTTTCCTAGCAAATTTTCGGATTTACTATTAAATTGAATTTTGGATCCAAAATTTTGCATTTTGATCAATGGGAAAAAATCTGATTGGATTGAAGCTAGGAGTGGGTTTAGACAAGGGTGTCCTCTATCCCCATTTCTTTTTATATTGCGCTCTCAAATCTTATCTGATGCTTTTAATCAAAGTGGAAGGAAAATGGGTATTCAAATTGCTTCTAAAACACCTAGTAATAATTAAACTTAATTAATTATAATCAACTTATAATAAATAATAGATAATTATATTAAAAATAATTAAAGTAGGATAAATCCTCTGTTTCCTCCTTTTAGCCCAAATCCAAAAGGATTTACGGGACTTGCTCGAAGTAGCGCCTGAAAGGGAGAAGTTACCTTCAAAGCTAGCGGGCTCCCTTCGTTTCTTCCTATCAAAAAGTAGTAACTTCCGGTCAGATGGCAAGGGAAGTCGTCGAAGGGGGCTAGGGCAAGGAGAGGTCCGCTTTGGAGAGATCGGTAACAATGGCGGGATGTGGAGATCGGCCTGGAGCAAGGGTCTTCAGTTCAGGTGTGGTCTCTCTCTCTCTCTCTCTGTTGCCTACCATTTGGAGAAGTGGGGTGTCGGGATGAGGTGAGGAAGAGGGGAGAGTTTCGGCTTGGAGGTTTACGGGAGAGGAGCGAATGAACCTTGAAGGCTTCTTTCTCTCTTCATTTTATAGACGCAAAGGAGTATGAGACAAAGCGGAGGCCACGCGATTTGAGCAAGATTTACGCATGATTTTCAAGATACGATGAAGACGGCGCCGAACAGCTTTTTGCGGGAGCGAATCCGTTAGTGAGATTCCTGGATCCGATTGGTTACAGCAGGTACGCATTTCAATTTTTTTTTTTTTTCATTTTGTTTGGGTATTATATGGAGGTCAACAACTAGCTTTGAAGAGATTGAAGAATAAAGAAATAATTGAAGAAGATTTGGCCTTCATCCAAGAGTTCAATCAAGTTTCCTTCAGCTTTACTACTAGAGAATGTAATAAATTTGCAGATTGTGGTGCTAATTATGCTTTGGGAAGAAGTTTAATTTGGCATGATCTTAGTAATATAGAAATTCCTCATTCATTCTTGTTTATTATGAAGGATGAATTTGAATCTTTAGCTTTTCTTTAGTAGTTTGTAATAACTTTTTTAATTTTAATGCAATGTTGCATTTATCTCAAAAAAAAGAGGTATGCAACTACACACATGCTCATTGAATTCTTAAAATTCTATGTTTTCATACTATGCCTTTTTGTACTTTCTTTACACTTATTTCTTTTTGGTTTTGAGCAGGATGAGAAGCAATTCTTTTGTATTATATGGTTGTTTGGTTCAATACTATCTAAATGTAATTTCATGTTAATAGGAGATGTTAGTCATTTGATTTACTGGCATCTCTAAGCATACACTTGGGATAGTTTTTCTCAGCTATATTTTCTAGAATACCACAACATTTGTATTTGGCTACAACTTAGGTTGTAAGCAAATAAGTACAGTAAAGATCATTGTTTTTAAATTATCAACTTGCTACTCCTATGAAATTTCTTTGGAATGTAGCTATCACTTTCTTTTTGGTGCATTTTCTATAATAGATTGTTTATTTTTATTTGTATTTTCTATAAAATTTATTTAGATTTCCAATTTTATGGTTTCCTCTATTCTACATGCTGAAGGGGATCAAATCAATTCGATCATATTATCCATATTAATACATATTTTTTCACATATTAGTATATATTTAGAGGTGGAAGCATTCAAATTTTAGTTAGAAGCATATCACAAAGCACAACACAGCAATTAATTTTGTCTTTAAAATTGTCTTCAAGGACAACACAATAACGACTGAAACTTCTATGTTGTGCTTATTATGCTTATTCTATAAAAGGATCATTTTTCATAATTTTAATATAAACCTATTTGAAATTATGATCCCAATAGATATTCTCAATAAATAATTGTTATTTTCTACTATTTGACAGTTTCTATTCGAGTTATATTTTGTCTAAATTATATATTGATATACAACCTATGATCTTATACCGCTTAGCAACCATTAAAAAAGCGAACGAGGCATCCACATTGAGTCGCACCTCAAGTCGAGGCGGAAGTCATGCGTATCGGGGCTTACACCTCGAACTATCCAGCGAAGCCTACGATTTTTCGCACGAGACGTACGCATTAGAGCGTAACGCCTCGAGGCAGTATGAGGCACCGTCTCAAAATTTTTTCTTCGGTATATATGTAAATACGACGAACCCGATTCGTGTTTAGATATTCGCGTATAGGATTAGGGCTTCTTGTGAGAATTGAAAGGCGAACTAGAGGCGAAGCCGTGAGGGAAAGATACGAAGACGTGAGGGAAGGAGACGAACCCGTGAGTGCAGGAGACAAAGTCGGAAGGAGACGATGCAAGGAAAGAAACGAAGCCGAAGTTGTGAGTGCAGGAAAAGTTCAAGCCTCGGTTAGGTCGGAAGAGCAGGTGAGCAGTGTTGTGGCCTTGACTTTGACGTGCAATAACGAAAGCTTGAATAACTCCTGATTCGGCTTTCTTTCATTTGTCTGCTCAGTACATGCTCGGTACCGAGCAGGTACAAGCTCGGTACTGCTCAGTACATGCACGATACCGCTAGGTACATGCTCGGTACCGAGCTAGTACCGCTCGATACCGAGCAAGTATATGCTCGGTACCGAGCAAGTATATGCTCGGTACTTAGCAGTACATGCTCGGTACCACTAGGTACACGCTCAGTACCGAGCAGTATATGCTCGGTACTGAGCAGTACATGCTCGGTAATGAGCTGTACATGCTCGGTAATGAGCTGTACATGCTCGGTACTGAGCGGATGCTCTGTATTGAGCATCTATAACAAGAGGAATTTCAAAATTACTCTTATAATAAAAGCAAGTCGAACCCCGCCAGGGGGCAGCACCGCCTTGGACCCCCAGCAGACTAGTATATATTTGTATTCATGTTGTTTTATTATTTGTAGTACAAATATATGTTAAAATATGTCATCTTGTTAGCATGACTAGTGGCACAAGAAGGAAAGATACTACATGAAATATGGAACTCAAGTTGAAGTGTCAGACGAAGGTGCAAAGAAGAGATATGTTTACATGAAATATAATTTCTGTGAGAAATGCATAACTGGTGGCGTTAAGAAGTTGAAGGATCATCTAGCCTGTACTCATGTCAATGTGGGACTACGTGCAAAAGTACCTGATGAGGTGAAAAAAGAATGTACAGATTATTTAAAGAAGTTTGCCACCACAAAGGAGGTTACACAAAGAAATATGGAAGAGATGATAGGAAACTCTTCTTATTATGGATCACAGCATGAAGGTTCTAGTAGTGGAAGCCATCTAGTTTCTTCTAACCGAGGCACTCGGGGTCCTATGGACAGATTTATGATAAATATTGATGACGAGGATAACATAAACACTCAGGATCTTCAGCCTCCTACTGCTACAAAAGAACTCAGGAACAGAGTTTGTTTGGATATCGCCAGATTCAACTATGAAAATGGGATTCCATTTATTTTTTAGGAGCCCGTCATTGATCAATATGTTACGATCTGTTGGAAGCTATGAAAGAGGACTACAACTTCCAAGCATGTATGAACTGAGGACTTGGATGTTGAATGAGAAGGTCAAGACAACTTCGAAAATGGTAGATGATGTTAAGAAGACTTGGATTGAGACAGGAGCAACAATAATATCAGATGGTTGGTCGGATATTCGTTATAGAAGTATTATTAACTTCTTGGTCAACAATCCATATGGAACAGTTTTTCTAAAATCAGTGGATGCTTCAAAGTTTGTAAAGGATGCACAATTATTGTTTGAAATGTTGGATGACGTTGTTGAGGAAGTGGATGATGCTTTAGTAGTACAAGTTGTTACTAATAATGTAAGTGCATATAAAGCTGCAGGGAGAATGTTAATGGAGAAAAGGCCTCACCTTTACTGGACTTCTCGTGCTGCACATTGCATTGATTTAATGCTTGAGAGGTTAGGACAGTTGCCTCAGCATAAATCAGCCTTATTGAAGGCAAAATTCGTTAGTAAGTCCATATACAATCATTCTTGGGTACTCAATTTGATGAGAAAATTCACTGACAAGGAAATTATTAGACCTGCTGTTACGAGATTTGCTACTGCATATTTAACATTGCAGAGATCCAAGGAGTTAAGGCAAACTTTGGAAGCTATGTTTGCTTCTGAAGAATGGGATAAAAGTTCATGGGCCTTAAAACAAGAAGGAAAATAGGTAAAAAAAATTGTTATGAAAGATGATTCATTTTGGCGCAGTACAAATGAAGACAACAACACCATTAGTTAAGGTGCTTAGAATGGTTGATGGTGAAAGGGCCCTGGTTATGGGATTTATTTATGAAGCAATGAATAGAGCTAAAGAAGACATTACAAAAGATTTGAGAGGTCAAGAAAATGCCTACAAAGAAATATGGGATATTATAGATGAAAAATGGGATCGTCAATTACATCAACACTTACATGCTGCTGCATACTATTTAAACTCTCAATTTAATTATCATAAGGACTTTCATGTTGATAAAGAGGTGAAAACTGGTTTGTATACATGTATGGACAGACTTATTTCTGAAAAAGACTACCTCAAAGTGAATGATCAACTTGAGAAATTACATTTGAAGAAAGAAATGTTTGGATTTAGAGCAGCACAAGCATGCTACAAAACACGATCTCCTGGTATGTTTATAATTTGTATATTTATAATTTTAAATTTAGTATTTATGTTCAAGTTTTATACTTCAATCAATATTCATAAAATACTATTTATTTTCATGTAGAACGTTGGTGGAGTCAGTTTGGAGATGATGTTCCTGGATTGAAAGCTTTGCAGTTAAAGTTCTTAGCCTAACATATTCAGCTTCTGCATGCGAGCGTAATTGGAGCATCTTCAATCAAATTCATACTAAGAGAAGAAATCGATTGGCCACAAATCGAATGAACAAACTTGTTTATGTTATGTTTAACAAAAAACTGAAAGATAGACATCTCAAATTATAGAAGCAAGAAAGCATTGATAATGAAATTGACCATTTACTTGTTGATGATTTACAATCTGATGATGAATGAGTTACTCCTAAGAATGTTGATGTTTCTGAAGTTGAAGCAGAAGGAGAAACTCATGTCAATGAAGACAGTGAAGCAACTACTCATGTATGTAAAAGAAAGAAACAAAGTGAGATTGGAACTTCAAAAAAATTCAAAGGTATTCTTAAATATAATGAATTATTTTTTATGCTATTATTGTTTCATTCTAGAACTAATGAAATATTAGCAACCGAGTTTACCAAGCACCTATCCAACCTCTCCCATATCCGAGAGGCTCCTTCCTTATTGTTGCACCAAGTAAACCTTGGTCCAATACTTCTCACATCATGGAAATCAGAATTCGTCATAAACTGCTTCATATCTCTAGGCCCTTTGGAAAACAAAAACCTCTTACCGCCTCTCTTCTCCTCCTTGTTCAAAATACAATTGAAGTCCCCACCAATGATAGAAGGAATAGAGTCCTTCATGCCTTCTTCAAGCTGTTTCCAAAGATCCTCCCTTTCTTTACAACACCAACTCCCATAAATCGTGGCAACCTTCCAAGACCCCAAGCTAGGGACCAAGAGATCCCCACAAACGACACAAGCTTCTTATTCCAGAGCACTAACACACCTCCTGAAAGACCAACAGCAGGGACATGGAAAAAATCCCAATTATTCCCAATAAGGTAATCAACCTCCTTCATGTCGATGCTAGTCAATTTTGTCTTCATAAGCCCAATAAAACAAACGTCCTGCTCTCTAACAATCTCCTTCAAATACAAGGAGGCCTCCCTCTTCCTAGCCCCCCTGCAATTCCAAAATAACAGAGTAGACATTACAACTATACTGGGGATCCCTCCCCATTCATGGAATTCACCTTTCCATCCTTCCTCTTCTTTTTATATCCTGCTTCAAGTGGTCCCAAAGACTTTAGCTCTTTGGCAAGTTTATTCTTAATGACACCACTGTGAACAGCAATAGCATTATTCACTAAACCAGGATCGTCTATAGTCATAACCGTATTTCCAGCATCAGCAATCTCCTCATAGCAGAGAGCATCTGTGTCTTTCAGCTTCTCAGTTCCCTCAGTACTGTCCAATGCTGCTTCTCTGATATCTTCAATCAACACGGCAAACCTATTAGTAAACGAAATCATTGGTTTCTTGTCTTCCACTGCTTTCTTCTCACTTGGCAGTTTATCAAACACCAAACCATGAATCCCTTCAGCAACAACAATCTCCTCCTCAACTGGAATTACTTTCTGCAAATTGCTCTTTAAGTTTTTATTCCCCATATTCTCCATCCTGATACCTTTATATTCATCTATTCTTCTTTCAACACCTCTCTCCTTAGCAAATCATTTATTCTTGAATTGAACATGTATCCACGGACCGTATTCAGGCTTAATCACAGAGGGATTAGCTTCAGAAATTTTCTTCATTGCTCCACCTGTAACATCAGTAGGCTTACGAGTATTTTGATTTATAATCCCCTGAACAACACCATCAGGACATTCAGCTTTATTGTGTCCCGCTCGACCACAGTGATAACAGAGCAAATCAACCTTCTCATACTCCACCCGTTGGAAAAATCTTCCTGCTGACCCTTCAACCCACACTCCGTTCGGTAGCTTCTTCTCCAGATCAATTTTAACACAGACACGCGCGAATTCCTGTCTCCCCCATTGAAATGTATTCCCATCTATATACATCGGAACTCCAAAACGAGATGCTATTCTTGCTATATTATCCTCATCCCAGCAGTATAACGGCAAACATGGAAATCTAATCCAAATAGGAGCGGAGATCCCCTTGAAGGAATAAGGATCGAAGGCAGAGGACCATCTTTCCATGCCGACAATGTAGCCACTGACATACCATGGTCCGCCATTTAGAATTTCCTCCACAGCCTCCTCCATCTTAAACGAACAAAGAATCCAGTTCATGCCAATTGACGTCATGTGAAAACCGCCATACTTACTCCATTGCTTTCTCAGCTCAATACTACAAACTAGGAAAGATACATTATTACCCAAGACTTTAATAACTAATGAGTGCTTCAGAACTTGTTTATTCTTTTCTTCCATATCAGGATTCAGTCTAACAACAATCCCATCGTCTGATAACTCAACTCATTCTCTATTAAATTCGATCTTAATGTGCATCGGCTTTTTCCAGGCTTCAATAACCTCTTCCATACCTTTCTGATTATTGAAATTATCCGCATTACTTATCAAGATTTCTCCATTCATCGGCTCCTTCCCGGAATCCTTTCCGGGATCAAGATCAACATTCCGCTTTCGAGTATTCACAATTTTCATTTCATTTTCCACACCCCGACCCTCATCCGTCACAGAGATTCCAGAAAAAAGAAAATCCTTCAAGAAGACATCCGAAGTCGAAGAATCAAGAATGTGTGTACCTGGCATTTCTATAGGATCCACATTCCTTCTAGTCGCTGCATCATCCACAATCACCTTCTTTCCCTTGCCTTCAACCAGAGGATGACGAGACGGAGGTCTCATCCCTTCTCTAATAATCACCCCATTAGCGCCTCTACCAAAGGTTCGAAGAGGACCCGGAGGTCGCGAAGCAGCCATGACATCAGCCGAGAACCACCGCTGATCATCCGGCGACTACACCACCGGCCGCGAAAAAATGCGGGAAACCACGATTCGAACGCGAAGACGGAGCTTTCTCTCTCTAGAAAACCAGACGTTCTCTCTCTAACCGACTGTTAGGGAATTTACAACTTTTCCTCCAAAAAGAATAAGACATTAGAAGGAAACTATCTCGTTTATTTGATGTCCGCTAAGACAAGAAATTATAAGGACGAAATTTTAATGAACTATAAGCATTGTCATATTTATATGCGTACTATCTCGTTTATTTGATGTCCGCTAAGACAAGAAATTGTAAGTTTGCATCTAAACATACATATTTGTGCACTATTTGACGTGTTTGCATGACATTTTTGTATATTGCATGGAGTGTAAGCATGCAACACAATAAGTGTGTATGATATATGCAGGTATACATACACATTTGCACAAGTATTCATATGTTTGCATGCTTGCATAAGCATTGTCATATTTATATGCGTACTTGTGTATTTGCATATGTATTTGCATGTTAAGCATGTGTGTATATTACACTTATATGTTGCTCATATATTTGCATAATGCGTGTGGTAGCTTAATGAATTAGTGTAGCGTATAATATATTTGCATGTTGGTATTGTACTCTATTGTGACAATACATTTTGCATGTTGGATAGTATACTTGCATAACATGTTCTACATACTGCAGCGTATATATACATATTATGATTGCATGTAATGTACCATCACGGCGTAACATAATTTGCATATTAAATAATATGCTTACATAATATGTTTTGAATGCAGCAATGTATATGTGCTTAGTGAATTTGTATGCTAGGTGAGAATGCTCATAACTAACTGCATGCACTTATGACGTATTTGTGTTATGCACTTGTATGCTTCCTAGAGCATTTGCAAAGTGCATGTACATATTCTGAATGCATTAGTATGCATTTCAATGCATGAGTGTTCTTGAAATATACAAATATGGTTAATTACACAAATGATGATTGTTGAAAAATACACAAAATTCCACTTAAGGGCCAATGAACGCATTTTGTCTGCTTGCATGAATGTTGCAGATCCGATTAAATGGAGGCTAGTTAGGTTTTGTTTATTGTGCATAGGTGGTGTTATTTAAATCATTTAATCTTCTGCATGTTATTTTCTCAAAATTTAGCAAGTAGGAGTGCATGTATGCTTGCAAATGGCTACATGGTGCGTCACGAGTCCTTCACCCTTCATTCATAAGTGAGCTAATTTATTTGACATGATGACCTGGCATTAGATGTTTATTGTTTCTTTCCACCAGAAATACGCAGTTTTCACTACAAATTCCCTGCTTCTGCTTACAGGTGAGTCATAGAGTTGCGCTACGAGTCGCTCGTTGCTTCTTGCAAGCAAGCTGTCATGCGGTATCAAACTCTGTTAATATTGATTGTGGGCAAGCAATAGTCATTCAAAAGCTACTGGTTATCGTATGTAGGCGAACTGCATCCAACGTGAAACTTTCAATAGTACGAGTAAGTGGGACTTCCATGTGCATTTCAATTTTACACTCTCTTCCATTTTAACTTGTATGTAGGTTGTTATATACATGATGAGTCATTCGTTGTTACTTGCAAGTGTTGCAACGGATCACTCCGCTTCCTATAGTAGGTTGTCGTGTGCATCACAAATCCTCTAGAGCTGCTCATAGGTGCTTGCATTCGATGCAGATTTCTAATTGCTCGTAGATAGTATGTTGTGTCTGTTTACATGAAACTCATCATGCTTATTTGCAATTGAATGTCACTGATTGTTATGTGGAATGTGTTTGTCTTGAACTCTACAAACACATTTTGGTTAGCAAATCATTGCATTCATTGCATATCAATTGTCATTGTTTGTAGAAAATTAGCGTATTCATTTGCAAACTGGCTGATATTGATCATAGGAAGGTTGTTACATCAGTTGCATATTCTCTAAGCTTTGATCATAAACATATTGTAGCATTCATTGCAATCTTCTTATGTATGCTTGTAGGTAGTGTTATTGTTAGCAGACAAGTTAGCATGCTTGTGTTAGATCGGTCCAGCGGGTCCTATGGGACCGATCCGTGCAAAACAGACGGAGAAGTTCCGCCTCCTGTACGCTTGATCCAACAGCCCAAGTTTGATAGAGCTGCTTATGACGGTTTTTGAAAGGAGTTAGAATAGAAAATTCAAAGTAGGGGCTATTTAGAGATTTCCTTTTGGATTGTATACATTAAATAGTTTGTTTTCCTAGGGTTAGGGCATCTTGAATTTGGCTGAATTTTGAGCTCTTAGATTTTTCTGCTCTAACGGCATCCACAGATTTGGGAGAGAGATCCTCCTCTTGATTAGAAGATCAATTGTATCTTGCTATTTTTCTACCGTTTGTTAGATTATTGCAATTCAAACTATTGTTTCTGATTTTTCCATTGCATTTGTGGATCGTTCTCACTAGTTTTGTCAAAATCGTTAGGGTTTACATGTGAACTTCAAGTATTTCCTAACAAATTGGTATCATATCAGATTTTGACTGTTTGGGGGATTTTTCTAAGAAAACTAGCGGCTGATTGTTAGTCGAAAAGGGGATGTTTTGCTATTTTTTGGAATTAAGATTCATATTTTTAGTCCAACAAAAATCCGAGTATCAATGGAAATTAGGAAAGTAAATGCGTTAGAAAAATGACTCGAAAGGGAGATCAAACAAATGAAATCTGAAACTTCAAATCTACAAACTAAAGTTTCAGATTTAAAGAAAGAAATTTTAGTCATCCATGATAAGATCGATTTAAAATTTTTCATCTTAGGGAAAATGTTAAAGAAAGTGCTCGAGGGTCAAAAACAATGTCGTCGAAGGTGAGGGAAGTCACCGACAGCCAAGGAAGTGGAGAAAACTCTTAGCCAATCAGAAAAAAGGAGGATAAGGAGGTGGAAATTTCGAAAGGAATAGAAAAAATACCTCACCTAGGTTATATTCCCACGGAGGAGCCTGGAAGAGAGTATGTGGAGAGGCATGAGGGGGTTGGGCATGAGTGGGGGGATGTTGAATTTAAAATAAAAGGGGCTGAATTTGAAAGGCAAGTACTTGATTTGGATCAAAGAGATGTCGAATTTTGAAAGGACAGGGGTTGAATATGATCGAATGGGTGCTGAATTTGAAGGGAGAATGTGAGATTGTGATGAAAGATTTGGGTGCGAGCGGAGGAAGGATGATTAGTACAATTGGGGCAAACCACCCCATTGGGGAATGGAAAATTTTGGAGGAAGCAAGGTTGATGGAAAAGATCTGAGAGTGAGGAAATTGAAAATGCCTATTTTTGAGGGAGAGGATGCACATGGGTAGATCTACAAGATGAAAAGAACTTTATTGTTAATAGGTTGATAGAGGAGAGACTAACGGTAGCTGGCCTATACTTGGAAGGGAAGGCTTTAGCTTGGTATAAGTGGAGGGACATGTGACGACCACCCATACAAAGTTGGAGGGAGTTCAAGGATTGTCTGACAGAACGATTCCAAACCGACATAGGAGGAGAATTCTACGAGCAGTTCTTCGCCATGACATAGGATGATTCAGTGATAGAATATCGGGAGAAGTTTGAGTACCTTGCTAGTTGATTGGATCGTCTTTCTGAGACCATGCTAGAGAGGAACTTCATGAAGAGACTGAAACCAGAGATTCAGGAGGCAATTGGAGTGATGAGACCTCATGACTTGGAAGAAGATATGGAGCTAGCTCAATTGGTGGAGGATCAGAGGCACCTAGAGAGAGGAACAGGAGGCAGTAGTTCAGTAGAATCGTACAGGATGACCACCAACTTATTGGCATCCAGCCAACACTGGATACTCTTTGGGGGACTTTCAAGGAAAAGATTACAGGAGGAAGACCTGGGGACAACTTCAAGAAGCTCACAGAAACAAAATTATAGGAGAAGAGGGCGAAGGGGCTCTGTTTCAGATGTGACGAAAGATATACTTCAGGGAACAGGTGTAGGTACCGAACTCTTCAAGTTCTTGCCGTTTGAGATGAAGAGGGAATGGAGGAGTGTGTCATCTTTCCACCTTACAGACAAGGTGGGTCTTTGGGGGGAGTATTGTTAGACTGCTCCATTGGACCGGTCCAGATGGTCTTAAAGGACTGACCTGTGTGAAACAGACAGAGAAGTTCCGCCTCTTGTATGCCCGATCTGACTGCCTAGGTCTGACAGAGCTGCTTAGGAAGGTTTTAGAAGGGAGTTAGGAGGGAAATTTCAAAGTAGCGGTTGTTTAGAGATTTCCTTTTGGATTGTATGCATTAATAAGTTTGTTTTCCTAGAGTTAGGGCATCTTGAATTTGGCTGAAATTAGAAATTTCTAAGGTTTTTGGGCTATAGCGGCGTCTAGAGATTTCGGAGAGATGGATTCTCCCCTCGAATAGAGGATCAATTGTACCTTGTTATTTTTCTTACGTTAGTTTGATTATTGCAATAAATACTACTATTTTTTGTTTTTCCATTGGATTTGTGGATCATTCTCGCTGTTTTAGTCAAGATCGTTAGGGTTTACTTGTGAACTTCAAGTATTTCCTAACAATTTACTTGGAGTTAAATGATATTTGTTGCATATCTTGGTCATCAATTCATCACATTCATTGCATACCAACCTCCTCTGCTTGCAGGGGATTAATATATTTGTTTGAAATTGAATTGTTGTTGATGGTGGAGATGTCGTTGCATTCATTGCATGTTGATTGTAATTACTCATAGGTGGATAGTTGTGGGCATTTCAAAATCATGTTCTCTACCACGGACAGACCCACCACCTTCGCTCATAAGCAAACTGCTGCATGCATGATGAGTATCCTACAGTGGCTCGTACGTGCTTGTATTCTTGCAGGTTTTTGGTTCTCACTTGTAGGCGAACATTTACATTACATGGTTGTTGCTCGTACCTGCAGGCCGATTGTCGTCAATATTACAAACCTTATGTTATTACTACAAGCTTTAGGTGCTTGCATTCACTGCAATCTCCTTAGATATACTTATAGGAAAATCATTACACATGCATTAAATCCATTGTTATTGTTTGTAAATGGTTTAGTGTATTCATTTGTAAGTTAACTGAGGTTAACTATAGATGGGTAAAATTGACTCCAAATATACTGTTCTTTTAGTAACTTAGTGCATTCATCAGGAGTTTTCCAGTGAGTTAACACATTCATTAAGAGCTCCCTTCATTGATGCACTCAAGTTCATTGCACAGGCTTGCGAGCTAATATAAACATTACAAGTTTCATGTTGTTCATATGTAAGTTATGGAATAGATTAAGGGTTTCGTATTATTGCTTGCAGTCAGATAATCATACTCCCCTCAATTCTTTAGTTCATTGCATGTAGGCAACTCGTTGAAATTTTGGTACACCACGAGTCCCCTACTTATTCAATTTTATTTAATTTTTCATTATTTTGTAAACTGCAACTTCATTAAGTTTGGTTATGTGTGATTCAGTTTGCAAGTTTGGTTCCCTGGTTTTTTGTTCAAATTCAGTTCACTGTCAATCCGATTTGGCAGCCTCCGAGCGTCTCCCCTGTTTAGGAAAATTTTTTAGAGTCTAGGCCTACCCGCACTTCAAAAAAGATGTGCATAGTCGATATTGGGCAACACTGTGGCCGTGGTCTTCTACCCCACCACGCCAAGAAACGTGTGCATGAGTTGCAAGGGTACCTGCGAGAAAATTCGCAAATTTTTCCCGCAAGCCTTAAAGAGCATACTAGTACGTAAGTTTTACCTTACCACACTAAGAAAAGTGTGCACAAGACTCACCTGTTGTCACAACCCAACCCCCTACAGTCAATCAAGAGTGTTACAAAGAAGGAAAAGCTGAACAAACCTTCTTAACAAACCCCATTCTGAAACACTATATGAAAATTAGATAAGTAAAAAGTAGTTTATTCAAACTATCCTAGCATAACTAATCATAACACATTAAAATTTTCATTATAGGGAAATGGGCAAGGGGTTGTTTGAATGTTGCTGGGTTGGTTTGGCTATGAGGAGTGGGATGTTGGAATGAGTAGAATAGAGAGGGATCGTGCGGGTTAAGGGGTCGGAATGCTGGTCGGCTTTGACCGTGGTTGGGTCAAGTAAGGGTGTTTGAACAGTAGGCTAGCTCGGCTGCAGGTCACGAGGGATCAATCAGCAGTTGCGGAGGGATTGCAGTTCATGTGTGACATCAAGTGGATTGACATGAAGTGGAAACGGGCTGAGCTGCAGCTGGGGGAATTTGAATTGAGGGCAGGGCGTTCAGCTGAGAGGGAAGAAGTGTAAGCTGCAACGGGTTCAGCTGTTCGTGTGGGGAAGAAGGGAGGAGGAGATTTGAAGGATCAATTGAGAGTTGGGTACGACGGGTTGTTTGGGTTGTGCGACAGGGAAATGTTGGATAGTGGACTTCTTGACTGGGATTGAGAGGCTCTGGGTGCAAACATATTGAGGGGCATCGGGCTCGGTGCGGGCTTCATCAAGGAGGTTCGGTCGGGCGAGTGGTTCGACGGGAGAAAGTGACTCGGCTAGTTGACGGGATCGGACAAGGGTAGAACATAAGACGAAGCTGGGATGTTTGGTTTCGAGGAGATGTTCGGCTGGCAGAGGAATGATGAGTAGAGGGCTTGGTTTTGGAGTTCGGCATAGAGGAAATGAGCATGAGACTGAGAGGAATGGAGAGGAATAGAGCCCGTATGCATGAAATCAAGAGGGAGCATGCGTGAGGAGAAAGTTTTGGCGCCGATCTGCAGGGATTTGGCTGGGATTTGAGCAAGATGTTCGGTGGGAAATGGGGAGGGGAGTCGGCTATACAAGGATTTGAGAAGAGGTAATTTTATTTTATTATTTTTTATTGATTATTTTTTAATATTATAAATATGCAATTTATAATTATAAATAAAATCAGTATTTTATAGGACTCACAATTATCCTCATTTTGATTTTTCATTATGTGCACCTTGATTTAGATGTTGTCGCCTCAAAACTTGTGCAAAATTCACATTTTCGCTTGTGCAAGACCCATGTGATGTTATAGTCATTCTTGGGTATTGTCAAAGTTTCGGATGCAATGGAGAAATCCGTTTTACAAATAGACTTAGTTCGAGCAATGTCGCGCGTCATCACACATGTAATTTGTTGATTTCGACCACCTTCGTTTAATTCAGCTGTGATGGGTGCTCGGCTAAATTCAACGCTCCGATTGCATCGGTGTGGTATATTCGGCAATCAGAGATCGTTTGTAATGCGGGCAAAAAATATAGCGGTGCCTATACTCTTCGCCCACAAATAGGTGTACGCACCAACGACACGAAACAAAACAACCTACGACGAAGTTAGGATGAGAAGGACTAGCAAACTCTTACATTTCAAATCTAAGAGACGACACCCTAAAATTGCTCCACAATTAGAAGAGGGATACAGGTAGAGTGACACTTGCGGAGAGACGAAAGAGATTAGAAGCCAAGAAGAAAGGTTGGAAAGAGCTCGCAAGATTTCCGAAGGGGATGAGAAAGAAGACGGACAAAGCTCGCAAGCTTTTCCAATAACCCGCAGGTTAGATTCCAAAAATCACATAACATTCAACTATTTCAAACATTACAAGCCCCTCATATTTATAGGTATGAAAGGGGAATACAAAAGGACACAAACAATGAATTCACATAGGAATTCTAAACATCACTAAGCATGGAAACCCCCTCCCATGCATTCACGGAAAACCGCCCAAGCCCAGGAACTGAAGGAGCAGCCGTGAGAGCCAAGGAGGCCGCACGGAACCAAGGCGCCACAGCAACGGGAAAACACCCAGGCTCGGAAAACCAGCAGCCGGCCAGAAATCCAAGGGGCAAAGGCACGAAAAACAAAAGCCCATGATGGAAGCCAAGGAGCCACACATGGGAAATGACATTTCTTGGAATTCCAAAAGCGGATTTGGAATTCCAAGAGACCAACATAATTAAAACACAAAAAACATAAAAATTACATTTAATAAAAGATAACTATGAACTAAAATGTTAGCTAATAATGAGCTAACCCTTAATTCAATAAATGAACTAAAGACCAGCTCATAAATGAGCTAAAATTTCAGCTCAATTTTGATTCAGCTTGTACACTCGAGGGAAGCCAAAAATCAATTTATTTTGGGCTTGAGTTGACCCCCCATTTGTCTACATCAGACTCCCCTTCTTGAAAACTCATCTCCCGATGAGTTAGCTTTTGGTTTCTTTCGAGGAGGTGAATAATGTGCATCCAATTAATTGATCAAATCTTCATACTTCTGCATGATTTCATCTCATTCTTTCAGAAATCGATCTTCTAAGCGCTGCTTTTTTTTAAGTACCTTTCTGTACGTATGTGCATCCATGATTGAAGCTTGTACAATTCATACTCCAAAGGATTTATTGACTTTGTCGGAATCTACCTATCTATAAGATCTACAATTTCTTTTGGTTTGCTTTCTTCTGTCTTTTTGTCTTTTTTCATTGTTTTGACGACTCAAACAAGACTCAAAGAAAAAATTACAAGACTCACAACCTAAGCACTTAGACTCAATAAACTCACAATAAAACTCAAACTCACAACAACTTAACTTGACTTGACAAACAAAATAAAACTTGACAACCAAAATAAAATTTGACAAACTACAACTTGATCAATCACAACCTAGGACTTCCTAACTTGCTCTGATACCAAATTATGCGGGCAGAAAATATAGGGGTGCCTATACTCTTCGCCCACAAATAGGTGTACGCACCAACGACACGAAACAAAACAACCTACGACGAAATTAGAATGAGAAGGACTAGCAAACTCTTACATTTCAAATCTAAGACAAACTTAGAAATAAAAACTTACAACTTCTTTAAAATTTAAACAACTAGCAAACAGGACGACACCCTAAAATTGCTTCACAATTAGAAGAGGGATACAGGTAGAGTGGCACTTGCGGAGAGACGAAAGAGATTAGAAGCCAAGATGAAAGGTTGGAAAGAGCTCGCAAGATTTCCGGAGGGGATGAGAAAGAAGACGGACAAAGCTCGCAAGCTTTTCCAATAACCCGCAGGTTAGATTCCAAAAATCACATAACATTCAACTATTTCAAACATTACAAGCCCCTCATATTTATAGGTATGAAAAAGGAATACAAAAGGACACAAACAATGAATTCACATAGGAATTCTAAACATCACTAAGTATGAAAACCCCCTCCCATGCATTCACGGAAAACCGCCCAAGCCCAGGAACCGAAGGAGCAGCCGCGGGAGCCAAGGAGGCCGCACGGAACCAAGGCGCCACAGCCACGGGAAAACACCCAGGCTCGAAAAACTAGCAGCCGTCCAGAAATCCAAGGGGCAAAGGCACGAAAAACAAAAGCCCATGGTGGAAGCCAAGGAGCCGCACATGGGAAATGACATTTCTTGGAATTCCAAAAGTCGATTTGGAATTCCAAGAGACCTACATAATTAAAACATAAAAATTACATTTAATAAAAGATAACTATGAACTAAAATGTTAGCTAATAATGAGCTAACCCTTAGTTCAATAAAGTGAACTAAAGACCAGCTCATAAATGAGTTAAAATTTCAGCTCAATTTTGATTGAGCTTGTAGACTCGAGGGAAGCAAAAATCAATTTATTTTGGGCTTGAGTTGACCCCCCCCCCCCTGTCTACATCAGTTTGGATAGTTTAGTGATGTGTTGCGCTAGTCGGCTATCACTTTCGTCGCCTTCGCTCACACTGATTTGGCGGATGTGTGGAGGTCAACATGAATGTCAATAGATTTGAGTGTGTATTTATATTATCTGTTGGCTTGATAATTGCAAACGACTAATCTTCAGCTTAAAAGAAGTTTAGCTAGCAAAGATGGATTCATTTATTTAATGTGTCGCACTGAACAAAACTTGAGATCACTCAAGCTAATCTAGTTTTCGCTTGAAACAAGGGCATACTAATAGGCAAAATAAGCAACAAGCTTCATAGAAGGTAAATCTCAGCCTGATTGTAAATGGATATAACAAAGTAGAAAAAGATAGAGTACGAAAGTTGAGCATAAATAATAAATATTGGGCTTATAATAGAAAAAAATTGTCCATCAACAATTCAGCTTTAAGCTTCCAAACATTTATTTAACTAGACACCTCGAAACACCTTAATCGAAAGAACAAACTTTCTAAATTAAAACAAGAGCAAGAAATCCAGTATCACAACAATAAATGTCTTCTCCAGGCAGATACCAAAAGGCTATCAACATTTTTTAATAACTAATTAATCCAAAAGTGACAATGAAAATCAATTAATAATATTTGTCAATGGTAGAGAAATTATTGAATAATAATATTTATAAAACCTGAAATCAAAATAAAGGCTTATTCGATTTAGGGAGATATTTGAATAGGTCTGACCTATGCCTTCCCGAATAGAAAGATTTGGTCTGATGATTTCTGCAGAGTTGACCAGAAAGATATCACCAATGTACATATGATTTGTTGGAACGTAAACACTGCATAACTCCTCGTCACCTGTCTCAGTCTGCAATGAAAAAACAAAATGAACTAGTCATGTTGCAGATTCGTGCATATTAAGGGTGTTCATTATAGGATGTCCATTGTGTTTATGATAGCCCATTTATGGCATAGCAAGGTGTGATACAGAAAATACAAGCTACAGCCCAGCTTCCTATTCTTTATAGTAAATAAGAAAAGAAATCAGATTATAGTGTCGTAAATAATAGCCAAATAACATACAAGGTTATTTGCATGGTCAGGATAGAGCCAATTTAGATATGTTAAGCCATTTTGACTTAGTCATCTAATTTTTTGAGTGTCTGTCAAAGCTACAGTTACTGATTATTTGAATGAATCAAAAAATGTCAATCATGAATAATTTTATTGTAATCTAATGAAAAACTAATGGCTTAAGTTGTTTTACCTTATCATAGTTGCATGACGGTTTATTTAGGTTTTGGCTATCATTAGAGAAGAAGAAATTAGTTCTACAATAGGATTGATCAGTTTGTGGTGATACTATAATTCATTTTTCAGTAGTCAATGTGGTTAGGTGATCATAGCCAATGAAGGGTAAAGTGTAATTAAAAGATCAAATAAAGAAAATACAAGTCCAGCCTCAAGGCCCTAAAACTAGATCCCTAGTTTTTATACTCAAGAAGAGAAATCACTCTACATTATGGTCAACATAACCTATTTCACAGACTTTTGATGGCATGACTTATTAGAATACTAGGCTATCTGCCTAGTCATGATGGAGTCAATTTTAAATTGTTTACCCATTTTAATTTAGTCATATGGTTTTTGCCTGTTAACATTTAAGCTGTAGTCAGAAATTATTTGAAATTAGTCAAAAGTTTCAATCAGGAATAGTTCAATTTTATTCTAATTAAAGACAAATTACTTGTGTTGTTTCACACTGTAATAGCTACATGATGTTAAATTGAAATGTTTTGGATTATCATTATAGAAAAATATTTTAGTTCTAAAATAGGATTGGACACTTTGTAGTGGTTCTCTAATTCATTCCCGGGACTCATCCATGTTGCCTATTCATCTCTGGTGATTTATAGACATCAGTGACTACGTACTCAAATATCCAACATGTGTTTTCATGAAATATCCAACAAGCCTTTATGCCGCCACGTGGGGTCGGTTACAGAAATCATTTTTCTCGATTGTGTCATTTTCTTTAAAGCCTCTTCAACTTAGATTTTACTAATATGATGATAAAAATAAAAATATATATTTTCATTTAGGGTGCTAAAGGCACTAAAATTAGTTGTATTCTCAAAACCTATGATGCACCGACGCAAACACGTTGACACGGACACGACATGACACGGACACGGCATTTTTTAAAAATATAGGACACGGGTGCGGCGTGGACACGGCATAATAGTTTTTTAATATAATATATAGAAATTAAGGTGATATTATATTAAAAATGACAAGCAATAATAAATCAATTTCATGACAACTTGTTTAGCTTATAACATAAAAATGTTTAGTACAAAATGTCTAGTACAACCACAAAAATATAAGCAAAAAATCATTTAGTACAACATGAAGGTCCAACTACTCAATAGAGGGAATGATAGAATTAGATTCAGAGGTTGATCTTTGGCCTTCAATATCATCATCATTGAATATTATTGCTTCCAACTTCGGTTCATCTAGAGAAAGATTTGCAACCTACAATAATCCCATATCATCAAGGCACTCAAACACATCTCCAGCAACATCCCACATATTGTTATCACATGTCATATAAAGTGGAATTTTCTTTGATAGAAGACGAAGATTTGTATGCACATAAACTAAATCTTCAGCTCGTTGTGAAGTTATTTTATTCCTCTTCATTGATTTAATAAATGAGTATGTGCTCGAATTTCTCTCACAACAGGTACAGGATGATACTTGAAGTTCTGCTTGTTTTTAAAGTTCGTAAGTTATTTGTATGGAAAGATACCGAGCGGTACCGAGCATGTACTGAGCGGTACCGAGCATGTACCTAGCAGTACCGAGCATGTACTGAGCGGTACCGAGCATGTACCTAGCGGTATCGAGCTTGTACCTAGCGGTACCGAGCATGTACCTTGCGATATCTAGCGGTACCGAGCATGTACATCAACTTTTTTTGATAAGTTTCAAAAAACAACAATTATTATTTCAGGCGTCGAGAGTAAAGAGTTGATGACATTTATCAGTCACCGAAAGAGGAGATGAAAATATCTTCACTGCCAAAAAGAAATGAAAATGAGAATATTCGATGATTGGGAATTAAGTGCGGACGTTGATTTGGTGTTGTGGATAGAAAATAAGAAATTTAATTTAAATTCTGCAAAATACAAGAAATTATATTTTAAAAAATATATATAATATTTAAGATATGAGTGTCGGACACGCGTGTTTAATTTGCATTTAATATTTTTTAATCGGACACATTTTCGGCATATCCGACACGTGTCGGAGGAGTGTCGGACGAGTGTCGTGTCGGACACGGTGTCGGACACTGCACGCCTCTTTGAGGAGAAGTGTCGGTGCATCATAACTCAAAACAATTATTGAAAGGTTTATCGAAATATGTCATCCACTTGTGTTGAATATCCTCTTCTCAAAAAATCACATTTTGATCTTCATCCACAATGCACTTCACTTTAATTAAATATTTATTTTACAGATTTCCTTGCTTGACTAATTTATATGTACATCTTTTGATCCCCTTAGTATATAATCTATTATATAAATCATTTAAAGTTAATTATTTTTTAATTACATAATCATTTTGTAGAATCCCTATGAGCTCCTTTATATCTTTCCCAATTTTTTAAACTTTTACATCTATACTAACTTTTATAACAAAACTTCTAATTTTGATCTTGTCGTGCACATTTTAGTTCCATCATTAACTTTTTTACTATTAGGAACTATTTTGTTTTATTCTTTAAGCACATACTTTGTTATATTTTTAATATTACTAACTACATTTCCCATATAACATTAACTTCCTAGTAAAACACTTAAATCTTCAGATCTTGAATTTTACCCTCAAAATTTTTTTTATTAGCACTTTTTAATTACCCCCATCTAATCTTAGAAAAATACTTTACTTTATTTTTTATTTTTCATCTATTTGTCTTAAAGTCCAAAACTAATAAGCAATGTTGAGTATATAAACTTTCACTCAAAAAAACTTAACAATATTTGCAATCTAAATGATTATTTTTTCTTATAGGAAAATAATCAATCTGAATTTACTATATCCATTCTTACAAGCGATGAAATGCTCTTTTATTAAATAAAGTATTATACATTATAAAATCAAATATGGTCTTATCATCTTCATTAGTCACTAAAAATTCATAGCCACCATGGATCGTTTTAAAATCTTCTACCACTCTACCAACATTTTCATTTAAACCTACTCCAATAAAAACTCTTTTTTCAAGAGATTATTTGTATTAGTTCTTCTAAGTTATTCCAAATTTTATTTTTGAACAAATATCAAAATCAACTTGAGGAGCATAAACATATATTACATTAATAATCTTAGCTTTAACAACAATCTTTAAATTTATGATTCTATCTCCAATTATATTAATTTCTACAATATTATGCTTCAAAATCTTTTATCACATAGACACCATTTTTAGTACGACTCCCTATAGGTTAAAGTTTAAATCCTAAACTACCAATCTCCTTAGCATTTTACTCAACCTATTTTTGTTTCCTAAATACATAGAATATATATCTTCTTATAAATCATAAAATTTATTAATTCTATTAATTTGTCTGGAAGAGTAATTATATTAAAAGTTTTTATCCTAATTTTAGTTTCATGGACTAGCTTCTTTACCCACATCCGTCAATGACGTGAACCCTTGTTTATTTAACACTGCACCAAGGAGCCGGCGTAGTGGCCCTTGCACACTTTTTGTTATATTTAGGCCTTAAAACATGTAGCTTCTAGGAAATTCTCTAGCATTAACATAATGTATTTAAGAATTTCAATCAAGATTGTTCGACAAGTTTTATGCTGGCTATCAACTACCTAATGTAACCCTCCACATTTCTCATCCAAGACTTAGAACCTGGCAATAACAGTGTTTGGGTGAGCAACTTATAATTTTAAATTAAATATAGAAGCAACTTCTTTTAAAAATGATAACACAAAGACTAGGCCCACTCAATCTTCTCCAGTGTCATTAAAATCATGCTGCTTTTGGACAAAAGTTGTCCCATACAAGATTTTTTTGAACAGCGCAAGCTCAAAAAAAAAAAAGTGCAAGTTGCGCTGCTTCATGACATTCTGCAGTGGAACTGCTTCTTTAATTTGTCTCAAAACAATACCCTAATTTAGATTCGATTCAGCAGCAACCACAATAGATAGGTGTGAATCTTCCCTTCTCCTCACTGTTTCCTATTGACATTAAGTAATTGCTCATTGATTCTAAGTTTTTTCCTTCTAGAACAATCACTTCTAGCTAGTTTTTTTCTTCATGCGCTCTCACTAATTAATTTTCTTATACATTTCTCATTGGTTCTTGATGAAGGAGCTAGTAGCTACTTTCCCATAAGCTTCTTTCCAAATATGATTCTCAATACATCATCTTTAAACTCTCTTATTTCACACAGCCTCCATTTTTCAGTATTTAATCAATCAAACTTATAAGTATTCTATAATTTTAGGTATTATTCATGATCTCCTTATTTCTATCTTTGAATTTTTTCCTTTTGATTTGATTCAGTTTAATGTTTAAAATTATCATTATATTTACTAGGATTATTATCTATTGTGTTTAAATTTTACTAATTAAATGACTATCGTAAACATATAATATATATTATATGATATACCCCTCATAAATATTCTAATTTGTAAAGAGTCGCTTCACTGTGAGTTTTGCACATTAAGGCAAAAAGAAAATCTTGTGCATTGCATATTAGCACCTCGAAATAACTACTCTCTGTGACTGCCTATGAGATCTCTAACAAATCGCATGGTAGCGTTGTTGAAAGTACATAAAATGATGAATGTGGAAAACTAGGGGAGAGAACAAAACGTACTACCCTTGTTTACCACATTCTATTGCATCTTTCCATTTCTTATTTCTTCAACTTTTTCATCCTGTTTTTGTTGGCTTGGTCAATATTTGTATGATTACACTAATACAACAATATATAAGACCAAACATGCTATAGCATCTTTTCCTCTCCATATTTCTTTGTTATTTTTAATCTTCTTTTAGTTGGAGAAAAAGTATTCATGTAGCTAATCCCATGTAGTGGGATAAAGTCTTGATGTTGTTGTTGTTGTTTTAGTTGGCACAATCAATATTTGTTAGATTATACTAGCAAAACATTATGCGAACCCATCTACTACAAATTCCAATCAGTAGACAAATGTAGTTTTACCCTTAACTTCCAAAGAGAAAAGATTCAAGGGTATAAATCATCCAAGCAGGATAAATGGTGATATATAGCAATAGATGCACAAGAAAAACAAGAAAGATACAGCCAGCACCAATAAATTTGGATGCAGTCCATCTACTATTTGCAGTGACGGGAAGTAACATCTAATAAAAATCAAGGTTGTCCATTTCACAGGATATGATTAAATTTCAACGGTTATGGAATGATTTTAGTCAAAAATCAAAACCTATTTAAAACTTACTTCTGAATTCAACTGGTTTTGAGAGTTCAAACTGAAACATTAGAGTTTCAATTGATAATTTAGCTGAAACTAACAAACCTTGCCAAATTTTATCCCTAGGCTCCCCAATAACATTTAATATATGTTACAAGAGATACCCCTCACTTGCATGCTTTTGTTGGCCTATTAAAAAAACACATTAAAAAAAAGATCCCTATCGAACTCATGCTGACCACAACTCGTGCACATTAAGGCTTCACTTGGGATGACTTTCGTACTGCTTTCTAAAGCAGCTTTTTAGTACAAAAGTTTCTAATTCAATAAGTTTTTATACTAAAAAATTGCTTTAGAAAGTAGTAAGAAAGCCGTCTCAAATGAAGCCTAAAATAAAAATAAAAACAAAAAAGCTTTCTTGCCCATTATATACATACCTTTGTTGATATTATGATGCAGACATCCGACGGTGGACGATATTCAAAGGAAGAGTCGAAGATCGACGGTCGAGATCACTCCGTTTATTTTTAGTCTATTAATTGTATTTTTATTTAATTTTGCAATTTTCCTTTTTACCCTTTTATTTAAGAGTCTTGTCTTATGTAAGCCCAAGGGGAAATTTTGTTTTTTAGTTTTTTTGAGGCCTATATATAGAGGTCCCTTCTCTTGTATTAGGTATGATGGAATTATAATAAAAATTTATGTTCTGCACTTGTGTTCTTTTGGGAGGACAATAGTGAAATTCCTATGGGAAGGAATCGGAGTTTTCACCAGTCGCATGATGGGTCCGGGCTCGTGGCTTGAAGTTCCTTTGAGAAGGGGAACGTATCACCCGTCAGTCTTCGGAAAAGTCCAAGTCTCGCGGTTTAATCTTTTATCTTTTGTTTCTTTGTTTTTGTTCCTTCTTGTTGCTCCTAGTCGTCATCTTCATCCTCTCTCTACTTCCACCAAACCGGCCTTAGCTCCACCACCACTCACGGCCAAGCCGTTATATCGCTGGCCCTTTCTTTGGTTTCCCTCCCAACCCCCTTGCCATTAAACCTTTCCTAAATTAGCTATCATAATTTAGGTAATACAATTAAGAGCAAATTCATATCTATTTGAAATTGAAATTACTACCTAAATTAGAGATCCTAATTTTGGAAACTTTCCAAATCATAGCCTTTTGAATTTTAAATTAACTTGGGAAGAAATATTTCTTCCCAAAGTTAATTTATTAATTTAAGAAAGCTTTGATTGCCTCTTTAAACCACACCTCCTTTCCCTATTGCCTCCGGCCTCATTGGATCCCATTGGAATTTGTTTCCAAATCCAAGTGGCTCTTTTTGGAAGGAATTCAAAGCCCCTCTTCCTCTCCCTAGCCTCCTTTCCCTCTTGAGTTCCATCACCTATTCTAGATTGACATAATTAGGACAGATTTTGAATTCAAATCCACCTAATTTGAAATTTAAAATCTTTCCTAAATTATTAAATCTATTTATGAAAAGTTTCCTAATCGATCCCCTAATCAAATCCTAATCAAATTTAAATTAAATTTAATTGAAGCCTTTTTCCTTATGAGTTTTCTTATATTGAAGGTGTTTAATTCCTCCCCAATTAACTCCAAACTCTCATTATAACCGCCGGCCCCCTTCCTACCCTCCGCCCTTTCCACCCCTCTTGGTCTTGATTGAAGCCTACTTTCCTTTTCCATACACCCTCATTTGGGAAGCTTTGATATTACTTATTCAATTCAATTTTGAATTTTGAATAAATTCCTAAAATAGATTGATCTATTTTAGGAAAGTCTTTAAATCAAATCCCAATTAATGACCTCCACTTATGGCCGGCCCCTCCCCTTTCCATATTCTCTCTCCAATTGATTCCCCTCCATTAATTAATTCTCTAATTGGATATCCCATTATGGGAATTAATTAATTCAAATTCCAAATCTCCCCCACGCCCTTACCCATTCTACATCATATTAAGTCTAAATAATATATTTTTTAAATAGAGTATTGCTGATCCTATTATAATGTAACAGAATACATATAAGCTACAATTATAATCTCATGTAGTCTTTTTCAATCGAAAGATTAAGTCAATTGTCTCGCAAAAAAAAACACTTTTTTTTAATGGATTGTGCTTTCCTGCTATGATGATCAGGAGATCAAACACACAAAAGAAGCATGAAGCTTGAATTGAAGTGTAACTTTAACTGTATTTACATTTAGTCTTTTACGGGTGCATATTTTACATAATTCGGTCACTTTCGTTGATATTATAGTCCATAATATACTTTATTCAAAAAGAGCCAAAATAATCAAATTATAATGTAACTGACAATACATATAGTCGGACTTGTGATCTGATGCTGCTGCTTCAAGCAGAAGGAACAATAACATACATTAAGACTCGATCATAGAAACTGGAAAATTATCTTTAACTGAGTACCTGAAGTACCACAGATGATGTAATGAACCCAAATGCATATTCACCCACACGAGGATGACGAATAATAGCAACCTCTTTGAAAGCAGTTGTATTTTGATCTGCAAAATAAAATATGAAAAGGAAAGATATGAACCAAACAAAGAAGTCAATACCAAGGTTGACAGAAAAGGCACGCATCTACCCCAGTAATCCTATTAAATCTCTTCTTCAATGCTTGGAGCTACAAATAAAGAAATATGGAAACACAACAAAGAATTATGGCTGAGTAGAGAATAAAGAATTGATGGATTCCAAAGCAAGTCAGTTTTGAGCTTGCAAGGAAAATGGTTTATTACATTTAAATATGACACAAAACTACAAAAAATTCAATTAAACTTTATTTTACATTACTATATCAGCAACACAAAGCATCTGTCAGACTGTCATAGCCTTATCCCAACTGCATGAAGAACCATCTCAGCTATGCCTTGCAATCACTCCTATGACGTTGCAACTTCATTAACAAAAATTCTAAAAATAATCTTACTTACAGACAATGGCTATATAATCATAGCAACATGATAATGACTAATTCCAGAAGAAATTTTTTTTTGAAGGGACTAGCCCAAATTTTATTCAAAAAAAGGAGACATACAATGACCCAAGCACATCCAAAATACAAAACAACCATGGAGAGCCTAAACTCCAAAGACAAGAGCAGCGATGACAAAAACAACAAGAAAATTTGAACCCATCAACTAACGAAAGCTACAGCCAGACGGACTCAGTAATGGCAATCCTGCAACCACCGAGCAGCCTAGGACGGACCATCCATTGGAGATAGGAAGCCACCAAGTAACCATTCGAGGGTCACAAAAGAAAAAAGCAACAACCAATAAAGAAAAGAAGAACCACTAGCTAGGAACCTACCACCGAGGTTGCCAACAATCCAAAACCAGCCCGAGGTACGAAGAATTGCCTCATCATAGCTCAAAACCCAAAGCCAAGCCTAAACAAATCCCCTTTGCCAAAACTAAACCCACACCAAGCACCAGCACAATGCTTACCACCAGCAAACACTTGAACAGCCCCGAAACAACCGATAGCAAAAAACCCCTGATTAAAACAAAACTATTTTTTTCTTAGATTTACTTTTACGTCTGTTGCCAGCACCACTTGAACCTACATGATGAACAACTCAGCCCACCATGTAACTATACATATCTTGAAAATTCTCCGCAAACATAATAACATCCCCCCCCCAAACAGGGTAAGGGGACACATCCAACCAATCAGAATGATCCAAGCTAGAGTTACTTACCGACAAAGTCAGATGGGCTTTCATCTCCGCATTGGACACAACCGAAATTGGAATATCAACATAAGTTGAGGTTAAAGCAAAGTTAACTCGAGGGATAACAACATCCCCAACCACAGTCCTGTCATGCAATGCCCCATTGGAATCCTCAACATCTCGGTTAGAAGTTGCAGCATCCACCTCATCCACAGGTGAAACAATAGGTACAGAACTAACAAAAGAAGAAGCACAAAAATAAATAGGAGTAACCACAGCATTACCAACGGCACCACAATCAACATTCACAAGCTCACCCACAGGTGGAACAACCACACCGTCCCTAGGCTCCAAAGGTAAATAGCTTCATCAACATAGGCAACAACATCAGAAAGTGGACTAGCATCCACTTGAGCACAAGGAGAAACAAGAGGGCTAGCAACGAGATTGACCAAACAATTATTAACTTCCCCAATCTTAACGGGACGCAAAGGAAGAAACTCATTTATCGAAAGAGTAGGTGCAGCAATAAAGCCAACAAAATTCCCATTTAGAGCAGTACTAGGACCACCAACCCCAATGGCCCCACAAATAACCCCACCCTGCTTCTCATGACAAGCAAGTGAAACATTCAAAGAAGAACTATTAACTAAGGATTCAACATTCAACACAGCATTCTCCTTCGAAATGGGAGAGGGAGAAATAACATTAGTATTAACCTTAATAGGCTCATTCATATTCACCAACACAGGAAGAGCATTCAGATCCAAAGAGTCATCATTAACAACAACATTCTCCTCCACAACATTCCCCACATGATTACCAATAGGAATAACCGAATTAATACCAACATTTATTGAGGCAGATGAGGGATGAGGATGATACTCCCCCTTGATATGACCAATACATTTGCATAATACACAAAAAGGAGGAAATTCATCCATGATAACCTGTTGAATATAACCTAATTTTTTAGGACCTAGCCAAATTTTATCAGGAAAGCTTTTCGTAATACCAAGTTCAACCAAAACGCACGCTACAGAGGGCGAGAGCCCTTACAGGTCGCATTATCAACTTTTAATGGCTAATCAAAAAGCGAGTCGAGACCGTGAAGGATACGGAGAGAAAACAAATGTGGGCGCAAATTCGGGAACGAAATTCATATAGGAATCACAGGGGATTCCACGCCAATGTCAAGAAGGGGCGACCATTTTGCCAATTTCATATAGCAGTTGTTGACAAGATATGATCTATGGAAAAAAAATTCTACTGTAATTCAAGTCATTATCCAACTTAATCAAAATGTGCAACGAGTCCAGCAAAGTGACGAAACAATCGCTATTAAGTTTTAGATTAAAGAAAAATCTACGAATTGATTCCAGAGAGGGGCGCCGAAAAGGGAAGAAACCAACAAGTGCAAAATGCAGGAGTCACTAGGGCGGGGATTTCCTCCTTAGAAATCCAAAGAGATGGAAGGCCACGGTAAGAAGTAAATTTAAGGTCAGGAAATCTTACATCCAATGACGAATTAGAATACACATCACGAAAGGACTGAGACTTGATCAGACCATCCAAAAATTCGGCATCAACCAAGCGATTCACCTCCATACCGGCCAAAAGGCCGTTGGGGGAAGAATCAAAATAAACGAAAGCAAAAAGGAGAAGAAAAGGAGAACTTCCCTGAGCATAGGATCGCCGAGGCGGAGGAGCGCCGAGGGCACTAGGGAAACCCTAGCAGAGCTCACGAACGGGGAAATTTCTATGCTTTTTAGGGATGAATTAGAATTTCAAAAGATCTAACATCAAGAACTAATTACTGGTAGGTTTCCAAGCCTTTCAAACCAAAAACTAAATAAGTTTCTAGAAAGACGCTTAGTATTAACACAAATGACAAACTTAAATGGTAATTGAAGACAAACTATGCAAATTTGTAAAGGTGGTAAAAATATTTAAAAGCTTCATCCTGTAAACCCAAAAACAATAGAAACCAGAATTTATCAAGAAAGAAAGATAATACCTGGAGATATGGCTGTACTGATTTGCTTGGATGCTGAATAAATATGTCGTATGAAGGGCATTCTCTTGATAATCCATTCACCAAGTGAAAAAACAGTGGCACCCAGCCAAGAAGAAACAAAAATCCCAACAAGAAATACAAAAACTAGAGAAGTTAAAAATCCTACACCTGCAAGAAAAGAAAAATAAAAAAGAGAAAATGACAAATGAATACAACCAAATACATCTATTAAACTGACAGAAGCGATGTTAAATGTCAGTTAAGTCAGACCATATTTTAAGTTCTTACAAAGGATGACTAAACACAGCAAGCTTCCCATGAAAAATTTCTACTTATAAGAATTTTTTTCTATAGAAACATTAAAAAAATTTGAAGCATAACCCAAATGCCTACATATTAATCCCCAACATATCCTCTTCAAACAAAGTACTAACGACAAGTGTGCAAGTTTACCAAAATAACCCCTCCAATAAAACTAGTAATTTTCCAAATGAATCACACTCATCATAATTAACAACATAGGCCTTACGCCAACTATTTGGGTTCCGCTTTATGGACCCTCATCTATATTATTCATATTGAGTGTCACATAGTTGAAGAACTTCTTGTCGCAAATTCCTTTGCACATCTTCTATCCATTTCAGCTTCAGCTTACTGTTTTTCATCCCAAACTTTTGTAAAATTTGTATATATACCTTATTCATCATCTTCTAAGTTTTGGAGTACATATGCCCAAACCAATTAATGACACTCTATAAGAAAAAATGCATCTATTTGAAACATATCAAAAGTTAGAAGTAAATTTAACAAATACAATTGTAATCTGATGAACCGGATACCATATTCAAACATTGAAGCATGATAGATCACTATACAAAAAAAAAATTAATATTACATGATTGAATAAGGAATACTGTAACTAACTAAAGAATTATTTCTTTAATAATGAGACATTAATAATATTATTAATAGTTAATCAAAAAATAATGAAAAATGTGACAAATTTAATCGAGACTCTTAAATCTAATTATTCAAAAAAGTGAATTTTTCAATTAAAATGCTTTATATATTAACAATTTTATCAAAACACCTATACACTTATTTAACAGGTGTATTAAGGGAAAATCAACAGCATTTAAATAAGTAAAAAGCAAGAGCAAAGAACGAGCAAGAAATAAGAAGAGAGCAAAGGAGAGAACAAGAATAGAGAGAGTAAGAGCGTGTGAGGTAAAGAAAGCTAGCAAGTGAGAGAACGAGAATTAGAGAGCGAGCAGGTGATTGAGTAGGCAAGCATGTGGGCAGGTGTGCCAACCTAATAAAAAGTACTGAAGATGAAAGCAAAATGTGAGAGACAGCTATCAGGCATGAGCAGAGCAACATGTGATGCCGAAAAGTGGAGACTTGGAGAAGTGCAACTTCAGGTCAATTGGGGGAGGAAGAATCATCAAGAGATTTGCAAGGAAGTTTCTCAATTCAATGGTAAACCTTAACCATATATTATGCAATTCACTTCATTTTGAGAAAATAAAGAAGATTAAGAAGGAATTCATGATATAATTCTTAAGAGGAAACTTATAAGAGAATGATATAAATACAAACCTAGAACTATGCTTCCTATATATGAATGAAGCTGATTTATTTAAGAGATTTATGAGGTTTAAGAATTAATCTAAACAAAAGTGATAATTTTAAATTTTCTAAATGAAATTATTATGAAGTTGTGAATGATAATTTAATAGATATAGCAAAGATATATTTGAAATTTATTAAATAATTTTAGTAGTTAAATCTTTATATTTTATGTTACAGAGCTTATTTCAAAATATTAAGTTGTAAACCTAATTTAAATTAAAGAGCAAATGACAAAAAAGGAATAAGAAACACAAGTTATTTGTATATTCAAAATAAAATTGAGTTGAATATAAATCGTAGCACTAATTAAAAGATATGTTGCACATGCTTAAAATGAATTAATCTAGGGATTTTAAAGATTACCTAAGTATGACTCACTTGAATAAGCGTAAGATATTATCAAATAACAATAAAACATTGTAATAAAGAAAGATATTTGGATATTTAAAAAATCAAGTAAACTGACAATATAAATGTTTTACATGCAATCATACTTATTGACTTATATGTACTAATCAAGAAGGGAAAAGATTGATTGGCAAACTAACTCATACAAGGCTAAAGGTAGGTAATCTCATTTTTAAAGTAGAGTAATGTTTTCCTTTCTTTTAAACTTAACAAATCAAATGTTATTTTATAGTTACCTATTCATTCATGTACGTAATATCCTTGTTAGAAGATCGATTATGATCATTTATCTCAATCCTTGTAAATGCTCCTTCATATTGAAATGAAAGATATATATTTCATGTTATGTACTAGCTATTCATTATACATATATGATTAGAAGAATACAAAAGAAATTATATATAGGAGTACTTATATGTGCATTTTGAAAGACTGAGCAACTCCCAAATGATACTACTTAGGGGCATTGTACCAACGTGTGTAGGGGATTATGATGTTATAGGTTGGTAATTGGTATAGAATATTGATATTGATGTATGAATACAATGTACAAGTTGCTCCTATGGCAATTGTATTATAATATATACTCTACAAATTAAAATATCTAATATGATAAAAACTGATGATAGATAAATAACTAAAATTTCATACTTGTTTCATCATCTTTATTATTGACATGGAATATTAAACATAATGATTTTGATATAGTACAGTTGGCATCAATATTGTAATCTTTTTCATTGATAGCAGTCTAGTATTGTGATATATGTATTGAGTTATATATATGAATGTATGTATGTATGCATATGAATAAAAATATGTTTATAGCAGACATGAGGCTCCTACTATTAGGCACTTAAAATAGTTATGTTAGATGTTTTGTAACATGTTTCTTTTTGGATGTATACAAGTAGTAACTTGAAGATAAATGTATTATATCAATATATGGATATAAATAGAACTTAATAAAAAAAAAATTTGTAGTTTAGAGGCTCATTTGTGATATTGGAAGAATTTACATTAAAAAGATTTATTTTAATTTTTTTCATTTGACCATTTATTCCCACCTCAGTATTAGGAGTTACCAGGCTGAGTTGTCACAAATAGAAAGGCATGCTGCAATGCCAATATTGTTTACACAACCAGCCATTAATTCCATTGAAGTTATTCACACTCAGCAAAAAACTCACCAAATATATCAATACCCAGTTTGACATACAGTGGACTGAAAAAGCCATCAACAAACTGGATAAACCACCATGTTATAAAGAATGTTACAGCAACTGGGAATAAAACCACACTGCCACAAAATTTCATAAAGATTGTTAGCCAATAAATAAAACATAACTAGCATAGTTATAAAGGAATTACAGTGCAGTACCAGCCAGTCATAAACTTTTTCGAGACCCAACTTTGTATCAAAGCACAGCACGCCTGTTAATTTCAAGGATAGGTTTGTGAAGAACTTCCATGAATAGGTATGCTAATGTATGTAAGAAGGCATATTTACATGTAAGCACATGAGAGATTGTATGGAAGCAGTTTTTTCCGACAAGTATATGTATAAAAAATTCATAGAAAATACAGAAGCTCTACTTTGAGCACAACTAGAGATGATGCGAAGTTAAACCCACATGTAAAAAAAACACAAGAAATTACCCAGATAAAGAGACATTAATGCATATAGTACAATAAAGTACTCATGTATTTGTTTGAAAGTTTATTTAATCTGTATGGATGTAAAACCCAAATTTGATCGGATCTATGTCACATTTGGATCAATTTAAAAATACCATAAAATTCCATCTTTCACGAAATTAAAAAAATTTAATATCATTGTGTTTTATTAGTTGAATAGAGCAATTTGATATATAGAACTATATGTTGAATAACGAAGCCTTGTAAGTTAGGGAATTAAATCCCATTTACATTTTTCCTACAAGAACAACAACAACATCATCATCAAGCCTTTATCCCACTATGTGGGGTCGGCTACATGAATTCTTTTTCTCCATTGTACCCAGTTAAAAGCCAAATTCTCATTTAAATCTAATAAAGAAAGCTCATTTCTAATAAATTTTAACCAAGCCTTCTTAGGCTTATCTCTACCTTTCTTAACATAAGCCAAAATTAATACATCTACTCTCCTAACCAAGTCATCAAAATGTCGTCGTTTGATTTGACCAAACCATTTAAGGCGACTCTCTCTAACCTTATCTACCACTGGAACTACTCCAACCTTTTCACTTATATGCTCGTTTCATATCCTATGTCTAAGAGTAAAGCCACTCATCCACCTAAACATCCTCATTTCTGCAACACTTAACTTAATATTATGTCTCTCTTTTAATTTCCAACGTTCTGTGCTATAAAGCATTGCAGGTTTCACCACCATCTTATAGAATTTTCCCTTAAATTTAAAGGGTTCTTTTCCATAACACAACAAGCCCGATGCACTCCTCCACTTCAACCATCCAACTTGAATTCTACTAATAATATCCTCATCTATTTCACCATCAATATGGACAATAGACCCAAAAAATCTAAAAATGTACTTTTATTAATGACTTGATTGCGCAAAGTCACAATCTCCCTCACTAGATCTATTACTACTAAAATTACACTCCATATATTCAGTTGTAGATCGACTCAAATAAAAACCTTCATAGTCTAAGGTTGGTGATGCGGACATCCGACGGTGGACGATATTCAAAGAAAGAGTCGAAGATCGACGACCGAGATCACTCCGTTTTATTTTAATTTATTAATTGTATTTTGATTTAATTTTGCAATTTTCTCTTTTACCCTTTTTATTTAAGAGTCTTGTCTTACATAAGCCCAAGGGGCAAATTTGTCTTTTAGTTTCTTTTAAGGCCTATATATAAAGACACCTTCTCTTGTATTAGGTGCATGGTTTAAAATTGGCGCAATATGAGGCTCGCCTTTGCGCAATTCCAGTAAAAAACGCCTCGATGCTTACGCCTCGAGTTTTTTTTTTTTTTTTTTTTTGAGGCTTGCGCCTCAACTTGGTTGAGGCCCACCTTGAGGCCCGCCTCGCCTCACTAGCATGAGGCTTACACCTCACACTATATATATATATTAAAACTTACATAAATCTTGAAGTAAATGCCTGACATTGGACTCTATAGGAGAGGAGGAAGGGGAGAGAGCAGTTCATCATAATGATGATTCAAAAGAAGAACCCCTTAGTGATGATAGTGCTGATGACTTATGAGTTCTTATGTGATATGTCATTGCTATTTATTTTTGGAAATTGAAATTATATGTTAATGAAAAGAATACTGGGATTTGGGAAAGAAAGAATTTTGAGTTGAACTATATTTTATGTTGTCTTATTATTGGGATGTTTCAATTTCACTTCATATCTTATGTTTTTTTATGTTTTATATTATTCACTCATTAGTACATAAAAAATTTATCATTTTATGTTTACGCAATCTTTTGATTTTGAGGCTTACGCCTCAAAACGCCTTGAGGCTTACACCTCGCCTCAGGAATGAAAAACGCTTCAATATCCGAATACGCAATTTTAAACATTGATTAGGTATGATGGAATTATAATAAAAATTTGAATTCTACACTAGTGTTCTTTTGGAAGGACATTTGTGAGATTGCTATGGGAAGGAATCGGAGTTTTCACCAACAGCTAGATGGGTCCGAGCTCGTGGCTTGAAGTCCCTTGGAGAAGGGCAACATATAAACTGTCAATTTTTGGAAGAGTCCAAGGCTCATGGTTTTGTCTTCTTTTTTTTTATTCTCCTTATTTTCGTACCCGCCACTTCCCCATCTCTCTTTCTCCTATTGGACAAAAACTCCACCCAAACCCTAAGCCAAAAGACACCCAACTGCCAACCCAATCCCCATCCCAAAGTCATCGGCCATCATCCATCCCTTGGCTCCAAGATTCAAAATCTAGCATTCAAATCCTTTCCTAAATTAACTCCCTTTAATTTTTGAAACTATTTAAATTCATATTCAATTCAATTTGAATTTGAATTTTACTTCCTAAATGAAGAAAATATTTTAGGAAAATCCCTCAAATCAGCAATTTTGAATTTTAAATAGGAGTTCATTTAAATCCACTTTCCTATTTTAAGATTATAAATATAGCCACCTTTAACCCCTCATATCAATCACCCATAATCATGCTACCCGCCAGCCCTACCCCCCTTCTTATTTCCACTTTCCCTCCATTTTTCAATTTGATTATTGAAGGCATTCCTTATTCGATGCATCTTAAGTTTGAAAAGTTTTTAAATTCAAATTTAAATTAATTTGAACTTGAAATTCTTTCTTAAAATAGGATGAATTATATTAGGAGGCTTTCCTTAATTCTCCCAATTTGAATTTAATTAAATACTTGTCATAATTCTCCTTTCCTTATCTTAAAAATTCAAGTTTGGAAATTCCTTAAGTCCAAATTCATCGAATGTGGACACATTCACCGTATGTGGACACATTCAACGTATGTGGACACCTTCAACGTATGTGGATGCTATCCCTTTTTCTCCTCTTTTGGCCGACCCCCTCCATTCTACATCAGTTGGCCTCCATAATTCAAGTTTGCCTTCAACTGCCACTCTAGTCTTATCAACAAGAAGAATATCATCAGCAAAAAGCATACACCAAGATACATCCTCTTGCAAATGTCTAGTAAGGGCATCTATGACTAAAGCAAAAAGATATGGGCTTAAGGATGATCCTTGATGTAATCCAACTGAAATAGGAAAATAATTGATCAAACCACCTTAAAATAATTGGAAAATAGCTCCTACATGAATATCCTTAATGACTTGAATATAAGCATTATTAATTTATTTCTTCTCTAGAACTCTTCATAGCACTTCTCTTGGAACTTTATCATATGATTTCTCTAAATCAATAAATATCATATGTAGATCCTCATTCTCTCTATACTTCTCTATCAAACCTCTCAATAAATGTATAGCTTCCATAGAAAACCTACCCAGCATGAATCCAAATTGATTTTAAGAAATATTAGTATCACGACGTAGTCTATGCTCCATAACTCTCTCCTAAAGTTTTAAAATATGACACATTAACTTAATTCCTCTATTATTCACACAATCTTATACATCACATTTATCCTTAAAAATAGAAATCAACACACTCATTCTCTACGCATCTGGCATCTTTTTAGTCTTCAAAATAATATTAAATAGCTTAGTAAGCCAAGAAATTTCTTTATCTCCTAAGTATTTTCACGCCTCTATTGAAATACTATTAGGTCCAACAGCTTTTCCACACTCCATTTTCTTCAAACTCTCTCTAACTTCAGTTTTTTTAATACGATGATAATAAAAATAATCTCTATTTTCATGAGTGTTAAGGTTACTAAAGTCAATCGTATTCTTACAATCTTTATTGAAAAGTTTAGCAAAATATCTCATCCACATTTGTTGAATATCCTTTTTTAATAATAGCATTTTTATTTTCATCCTTTATGCATCTTACTTGAACTAAATCTTTACTGCTCCTATCTCTTAGTTTGGTTAACTTATAGATATATCGTTCACATTTCTTAATATCTAATATATTATATAAATCATTAAAAGCTAAAATTTTTTCATCGCATATTTCTTTCTTACACTCCTTAAGGGTCTTTTTATATTTTTTCCAATAATCATAGTTTTTACATCTAAACCAAATTTTATAATAATTTTTTTTAATCTTTTTTGTACATTTTGATTCCACCACCAACTATTTTTACTATTTGGAGTTTTTTCTTTTGAAAGTACAAGTACATCATTTGCAACATTCTTAATATCTCTAACTTTTTTTTTTCACATAACATTAATTTCCTCATTTGCAGATAAAATATTAAGATCTCAAACTACAGGAAAATGGGTTTTACCGGTGGACAAAATTCGTTGGAAATGCCCAAAATCCGACGGTAAAAAGAATTTCCGGCGGATTTCCGACGGAAAATTATTCGACGGTACCACGCGCGTCGGAAACATGTCACCGTTGCAAAATACTCCGCTGGAAGAAATTCCGGCGAAAAAACCATCGGAAATAGTTTCGACGAATATAAACTCCGTCGGAAAAATAAAAAAATGAAAAAAAATTTAGAAAATGTCCAGCTACAGGCTATAGCCGTTGAAGTCGCCCAGCTGGGCTCACCTCACGGGCCTGCCAGCCAACCCACCTGCGGGCCAGCTAGTCACCCGCCCCGCTGGACCGCACCTGGCTCACCCGCCCGTATCTTGTTTCACCTGCTAGCCCGCCGACCCGCCATGGACCCGCCCGCCACGTGATCCGCCTCAGGCGGGATTCGAACCCCCGCTCTTTAACTCTCATGCTGCACGCCAGACTACTATGCTGATTCTGCAAAATAGTATAAAGTGATGACTTGTTTTTTATTTATACTATAAAAGACATAATATGTTATTTAAAATAAATAATATATTATAAGATCAAAATAATTAATATATTTAATATAATTTATTTAAAAAATATATAAAAGCTGATTTTATATTTTATTTAAAATATAAACTTCATAAAAATTAAAATAATTAAATTAATTTACAAAACTTGAGTTTAATTTAATTTATATTTTATTTAAAATAATTACTATATTTAAAAATAGAGTTTCTTTAAGATAAAAATAATTCTTATATTTAATTTAACAATAAATTATTAAACTTTTAATTTTTTTTATTTTAGTAAAAAACAATTTAATTTAACAAAATGAATAATTTTAAATATTTCTAATTGTTATTTCCCAGAAAATTTGAAATTCTGTCAAAAATCTGTCGGAAGAAATGAAAGAAAATTTGTCGGAAATACATCCAAAAAATCCGTCGGAAATCCGCCGAAAAATCCGCCAGAAATTCGTCGGAAAATCTGTCGGGATTTTTGAAGGATTTATTTCCGCCGGAAATCAGCGTTTTTCCTGTAGTGTCAAATCTTGCTTTCAAAAAAAAAAATTTGTTCATTAAATGCCCCCATCTAATTCTATAACAATGTTTTACTTAATTTTTTATATCTGCCTCTTCATCTTAAAGTCTAAAACTAACAAGTGATGTTGAGTAGATAAACTTTTATTCAGAATAACTTTACAATCTAGAAAATCTAAACAATTTATTTTTTTTATAAGAAAATAATCAATCTGAGATTTACTATATCAATTCTTATAGGTGATGAGATGCTCATCTCTTTTTATAATAAAGGTATTAGCAATTACAAAATCATAAGTTAAATCAAAATTTAATAAAATCTTACAACCTTCATTTGTCGCTCCAAACCCATAATCACCTTATATACTTTTAAAATCATCTACCTCTCTATCAACATATCCAATTAAATCTCCTCCAATAAAAACTTTTTTCAAAGGTATCTTTTATATTAATTTCTCTAAGTCATTCCAAAATTTTAATTTTAAACAGATATCCAAACCTACTTGAGCAGCATAAGCACTTATAATATTAGTAATCTTAACATCAAAAATAATCTTCAAAACTATAATTCTATCTCCAATTCTATCAATTTTTACAATATTATCTTTTAAACTCCGATCTGTAATCACACATACACCATTTCTAACATGACTCCCACCAAAATACCTAAGTTTAATTCATAAACTATCAATCTTATTAACTTTTTCTCCAACTCATTTAATTTTCTGAATGCATAGAATATATATATGCCTATGAATCATAATATCTACTAATTCATTAATTTTCATGTAAGAAAATCTACATTCCAAGAGCCTATCCTATTTCTAATTTCATAGACTAGCTTTTTTGCCCATATTGTCCATGATGTGAGAACCATTGCTTGTTAAACATTACATCCGGGTACCGATGCAGCATCCATTGTATACTTCTCATTATATTCAGGTCATCCAGTGCGTCGCTTTCAGGAAACGCCCTACAATTAGCATAATGTATTAAAGGATTCATATCATGATTATAATACAAGTTTTATGTTGGCTGTCAAATACCTAACACAACTCTCCATTTTTTTCAACCAGGACTTCGGACCTGGCAATGGCCCCATTTACATTTTTCCTAAATTTATAAAATGCCATTTACACTTATGTAATTTATTGTAGCAAGGTGAAATTATTTCTCAATTAAGGAATGTATCAAGGCATACATTGGATGGTGGCTTGGGCAATTAAGTAAATAACACTTATTTAGTGCTTTAATCAATTTCATTGCCAACTGAAGCCTAAATTTCTTTCATTGGAGCCCTTGAGTGTGCTGGAAGAGAGGGGGGGGGGGGGGGGGGGGGGGGGGGGGGGGGGGGGCATATCACTAGGAGGCGGAGCATGTAGGAGTTGGGAGCAAATCCTACGGTTAGCTGGGAGAGGTAAGTGGGTGGGGGTGTTGGTCGGGTAAGATGGGTGAGTGCAGATGCTGTTTGGCCATGAGTTTGGGACTTGCCACAATTAGATGAGGGAGAGATTAGAGTGGGAAGAGGAAGAGAAAGCAGAGGATAGGAGAGTGGTTGTGTTGGCTATTATTTGGCTGGTTTGAGTAGAAGTGAAAATAGTAGAGTAAGGATGATTGTAAGGGATTAAATTTGTGTACTCCATTTTAGTATATTTGTTTATTTAATATTAGTTGGTTTGTATTCAGAATATTCATAGTACGGGGGAAATTTTGAGGAAAACCTCAAGTAGTATATGCAAAGGGAAAATTGTAATGTAAGTATATTGAGAAAATATTTAATTATATGAATCATATGATAAATATTGTGCTTGTTAATTAATGATTTGAGTTAGTTTAGGTATCATATACTTATAGGCAAATGCATGATGTCCGACTAGGAGGGTCAGTACTTCGTGGAGGTAAGATATGTAATTGTATTAAATATAATATGCAAGATGATTTTTTTCATATGAATATATATGTGCATCAATTATAATAGTACAATATTTATCTTTGTATTCCATATCAGAGAATTGGAGAGGAAAAATACTTTATTTTATTATACAAAATTATCCCTATTTATAAATCCATATAGGATATCTTAATAAAGAAACAAATAATTACATAATCATGCATAATTGCCCTAATATAATCATTCTTAAATAAGCCGCCCAAATATGGAAAGAAATCGACATGATCCAGGTGATCCTCCAACGGATTCCCATCCTAGCCGTGGGATCAAATGTTAAGGGACGACTGGATTTTAACACTACCCCTCAAGCTGGGGAATATATATCTGTCATTCTCATCTTGGTGATTAGTCCCAGAAAAGTAAAGTTAAAAAGTCTTGGTGAACCATAAAATCATTTATTTGGTCAAAACTTTGGGAAGAATTAGCTTCAAACATTATTATAAAATAGCAAGGTGCAGAGCAACAATGAAAGCTACGTTGAACAGTAGCCCTCAAAATACCAGAAATGGAAATAAAGGCCGATGGTGGGACAATAGGGAAAGTTGATTAATTATCCTTCGAGTCCATCTCGCTCTCGATTCTCATGAGAAGGCCGGCAATGAAGGCACAACAATAAACAAGGAAAAAAAATTATTTTTAAGGTTACGACAAGCTTCAAGGATAGGAGCGGAAATACAAGTAGCAAGAGACTCAACACTCGCACGTAGATCTCCTCCTTCTGAGGTCATCCAATTCCACTTGAATAGACACCTATTCGATCAGCCAGTACAGGTACACACAAGGCCTCTGATCCATTTAGTATGATTATAGGAGGGAGTGCAGGTCTTGCATTCTTGTTTCTCCCAGCCCTCGTATGAGAGGAAACTCTTGGCTCTTTCCAGGCACATGTAAGAGGAAGTCCTGTGCTCGCTTCTGCTAGGTCGACTATGGACGTTGCATGCAAGAGAAGCCCTCCCGCTCAATCTTTCTTCAGTCTTTTGAATGTACGAAGGTCCTTAGAATTCTGACAATGAAGGTCGGTGGTGGGAACCTACATTCCTCATAATTTCGACAATGAAGGCCGATAGAAGGACAAGTATTCCTCAGAATTCCGGCAATTAAGGCCAGTAGTGGGAACATCTATTCCTCAAAATTTCGACAATGAAAGCTGGTAGTAGGAACATGTGTTCCTCATAATTCTGAAAATGAATGTCGATGATGGTAATTTGTCTTTTATGCCATGTTACATTCATAGAATTTGAGAGGGAAAAGGCTTCACTTTATTGTACAAAATTATCCCTATTTATAATCTACATAGAATATCTTAATAAAAAAACAAATAAATATGGAATCATGCATAATTGCCCTAATATAATCCTTTCTAAATCAGCCACCCAAATATGAAAGGAGATTAGCGTGATAAGGGTGAGCCTCCCACTGATTCCAATCCTGGCCGTGGGATGATCAAGTGTTAAGGGGCAATTGGGATTTAACAGAGATCGACGTAATCCAGGTGAGCCTTGTCACAAATATGGATCATAATCTTGTGATTTTGATGATAACAAATATTATTGGATTTTTTACTATGTTATCTCCTATTAATGTTATACTGCATATACGTTTTCTTGTGGACTAACATTTCAAGTCCATCGTATACTATGCAAATTGATCATCTCAAAACTAAGTAGAATAATAAGTGTCTTGCATATTTTGAATTTTTGCTTTTATACATTTCTTAAGTATGTAATGTATTTGGTGGATGCTAAACTTGGTGATTGTGCACACACACACTCAAGGAAGTAAGATAATGAGAAAATTAGTAGTATAATTTTCTGAACTAATTGTACTGTACGATCAATATCGTACTGTACAATCATCTATTCAGAAAATCATTAAAACAACTAATTGTGATAATCAAAGCCATTTGAACTAATCATATTATACGATCATCATCATACATGATGATTAGTTGAAATCAAAATCTCAACCGCCAATCATAATTTAGACAATATTTTAAAATTCAAAATTTGTGCTAAACGTACTGTATAATCTTGTCTAAATCAATCTTATAATAAAGGAACAATTTTGGATTAATCGATCTAGCTAGATCGTATAGGATGATTCGAGCAAATCGTACTGTACGACTTGATCTCTGCATTGGACGATATTTAATCATCATCCATCATATAAGATGATAATTCTAATCATTTGAACTAATCGTACTGGACGATGCTTTATATCGCACTGAGCGATTAGATCAATCAGCTGAACTGATCGTATAGCACCTTATACTTTCGTATAGTATTAATAAGATTATTTGAACTAATCGTACATTACAATCTTGGTTCGTACTGTATGATCAATGTCGATATAATTAAATTTTAGGACTTTTGTGAAGCCTCGTATTTAATGTCTTATTAGACTTGTTTCAAGTCTTTGGCTGCTAAATGTTCTGGAGAGAGCTTAGAGAAAAAAATTTTGAGAGCTTTAAGAAGAAGAAAGGAAAAGTTTGTGTGTGATGGAGAAGTAGTCTAAGGGGTTCACACGGTTGCTCCGAGCAAATGTCTTACCTTGTTTCCTCCAGGTGTCTTGGTAGTTTTCTTTGGTGGCTCTGGGAAGAAGACCATCAGTTCGAAGACCGTCAAGGTTTTCTGCATTCACCAGGACGGTGAAATAGGAGATTGAGGTTCTCTGCCATCACCAGGACTCTGTCACACCGGGTTGGTAAAAAGATTGTAAGGGCTTCTTCTAGTCGTGGGGCTAAAGAAGAGACACTAAAGTATAGTGCAATACTTAGAGAGAACTCTGGGGAGTAGACGTAGGTCATTCTTTGACCGAACTACTATAAAATTTCTGGTGTGTTCTTCCTGGTTTTTAATTTTTCACAATTGACTTTTCTGGTTTTATTATTTTGATAGCAATTGCATGACATAAATTATATATTTAATGATATATTAATTTAATCTATCAATCATTATTATAATTAAAATCTCATTGCAAAATTTTGCATCTGCATTTGGCGATAATTGTTGTTATTTCTAAGGTATTAAAAATCTCAAAGTTAAACTATAAGTTTGTGTTTTACAATATGATTTTTAAAACTATCAATTCACCCTCCTTTTGGTGCGCCTAGAGTAGTTCACCAAGGATTAACGTCATACATTGAACTTTCAATTGGTATCAGAGCGAGTCTTGGAATTCACAATTTTAAAATACTCAAGCAAAGATCTTATGGCGCATTTTGGAAATAGAAAAATTGCATAAGGGTATTCTATAACTAATCAACTTCTGTTTGAAAATATTCTTTTTGATTTTTGAAAAATTCGTATGTCTACATTTCTGCAATCTATTGATTTTAGAATTTGGCACATGATTCAAACTAGTTATTTACTTTCATCTCGAATAGTTAATAGAGTCAAAACTAATGTCCTGTTTATTGAATGGAGTAATGAGGATAGAGAGCTCGCTCAATTGAATGCAAATATTTGAATTGCTTTTTTCCTTTGAAATCTAAAGATTATATGAGTGTTTGTATGTACTACGGGAAAGGAAGTATGGGATAGACTGCATATTACATATGAGGGAACTAGTTAAGTCAAATAGTTTAGGTTGAACATTCTACTACATAATTATGAATTATTCTACATGAAACTTAACGAGATTATATCTGAAATGTACAATAGGTTCATATAAATAATAACATCTTTGTATGCATTAGGTAGAGAACTTCTGAATGCTAAAAAATTTAATAAGATTTTATATTGTTTATCAATGCTTATGATGTTAAGGTCACTACAATTTTTGAATCCAAAGATTTAAATGTGTATTTGCTTAAGAACTTGCTTAGTTAGCTCATTGCCTACGAGCAAGGCTTGAGTCAAAGGTTTCTTAATGCAGGTGACAAGAAAGAGGAGAAGACTGTGGCCTTGAAAGCATCTGACTCAGACAGTGACAGCTCTATAGTTGAGGAGGATGACATTGCTTTAATGACCCATCAGTTCAAGAATTTTCAAACGAAAAAGCAGAAGCATCATAAACAACAACAATGGAGTAAAAGTAAGAATAGTAGAAATTATAAAGCGTCATCTAATACAATTTGTTTTGAATGCATGAAATTAGACCACCTACTAACTGATTACCTCAACCTTAAAACTCACCCAATCAAGGAGAAGGGTGAAGACAAGATAAAGTTTAAAAAAGGGAAGCAACAGGCATAGAAAGCATTTTGGGTTGACTCCACCTCAGAATCATCTAAATAAAAACTGAGGTAACAAATCTATGGCTAATGATAATTTTGATCAATCAGATCAATATGAGGTATGTCAGTTATATTATGATAAACTTTTTATTATATCTGAAGAAAATTCATGATTCAT